>APFE030644983.1:0-28032 GCA_000404065.3 Pinus taeda | reverse complement strand
TAGAAGGAGTTTAAAGCAAACCCTAGACCTTGACCAAATTTTGCTTGAAAACTCTTTGAAATGACAAAATTTGACCTTGACACTTCAAAATCACTATGTAAGAGCACATTTGATCACTGGAGAAAGGCTGTAAAGACTGACACTAACACACCACATCCGACAGTTTCTCCAAACACTGTAACAACATAAGTTATGTGCCAATTTGGAGAAATGCACTTTTGGCATGACCTAGGTTCAGTATTTGGGATACATTATTGATGAAAAAGGGGTGCATGTAGATCCAACCAAGATCCAAGTCATTCAGGATTGGCCATCTCCAACCACTCTGATAGAGCTCCGAAGCTTTCTAGGTCTTTCCAACTTCTACCGCAGGTTCGTGTTGGGATTTTCTCATATCACTTGGCCCTTGAGTCAAGTCACCAAGGGAGAAGCGAAAGAAAAATTCTTTTGGTTTGAATCTCAACAGAAGGCATTCACAGAGTTGAAAGATTGCCTCTGCTCAGCACCAGTGCTCGCATTACCAGACTTGCAACAACCATTTGAGGTCGAGACAGATGCCTCTGTCTATGCTATTGGGGCAGTCCTTACTCAACATAGGCATCCAGTGGCATAACATAGTGCGACACTTTCAGACACAGTCTGGAAGTATCCCACTTATGACAAAGAGATGTATTCCATTGTGCAGGCCTGCCGATAATGGAAGCATTACATTTTGCGGAAGGAAATGATCATCCACACAAACCACCAACCCCTACAGTTCATACAGACCCAAGGGAAATTGCAAAATGATCGCCATCAGAAGTGGTCCACATACCTACAACAATTCCATTTGAATATCAAGTATAATAAGGGAAACACCAATAATATTACAGATTGCCTCAGTCGACCATCGATCATGGCGTTAACCATCGTGCTCAACTCTTGTGAGCAAGAGACTTCTGATTGGCCACTTCTCTACAAAAGCGACCTAGAATTTGGCCACACATACCAGACACTCTTGGAGGGTCAACATGTTCTAGATTTTCACCTCTAGGATGCCCTGTTATGCCACCCAGGTCACCTTTGTGTTCCTTCAAGTGAGCATGCCAAGATGATTTGGGAAGCAAACTATAGTGCTGCTGGGCATTTCGGGGTCAAGAAAATAGTGGTAGTATTGCAGAAGTATTTCTATTGGCGAATCTTCGACAGGATGTCGGGAAGTACATCATATCATGCATTGCCCGTGCCATTGCCAAACTGACCATCAAGAAGTAAGGCCTCTATACCCCACTGCCTACCCATAGTCAACCTTGGGAATCCATCTCCATGGATTACATGTCAGACCTTCCTTCCACTAAGCATGGAAACGACTGTATTTTTGTGGTCGTCGACAGGTTCTCGAAGATGGCCATTATGGCGACCTGCAAGAAGAATATCACAATAGAAGCCACTGCTAAACTCTTTTATGAACGAGTGTGGGTACACTTTGGGATCCCACAGTCTATCATCTCAAATCAGGATAGCAGGTTCCTTAGTAAATTTTGGTCCAATATCTGGTCGATGCTGGACACCAAACTCACTAAGTCCACAACCTTCCATCCTTAAACTGATGGTCAGACAGAGGTTGTTTACAGGATGATCGTACACATTCTTCACATGTACAGCTCAAAGCATCCACACACATGGGACTAGAGCCTCCCCTATGTTTGGCACAACTACAACCGGGCTCTCCACAACTCGACTTGCCACAACCCTTTTCAGGTGGGCTTGGGATTCCAGCCACTACGTCCCATTGATGTGGCCATGCCATTTGTAGCTACTCACGTAGATTCAGCTCATGTCTAGTCTGAAACAGATAAGGAAAATAACTTCATTGAGCACATCCAACATATTTTCCAATAGGTCGATGACATTTTGGAGAAATCAAATGCCAAGTACAAGCAACAACATGATCAACATCGGGTGCCACAAAAGTTTCAGGTGGGTGAAAAAGTCTGGTTACATTTGAAAAAGGAACGCCTTACCAGAGCCCATCAGAAACTTATACCACTCCGATATGGTCCTTACACCATTACCAAGGCTATGGGAGACAATGCATTTGAGCTCAACATTCCCCCATTCCTTGGCCTGCACCTAGTGTTCAATGTGGACCGCCTTCGGCCATACTTCCCACCATTACTAGACACATCCGACATTGTAGAACAACTCACACCCACAAAGTTAAATCCGTATTGCATGGAACAAGATGCAACTGATCAAATCATGGATACACAGATCAAGCACACTCACCAATAGAATATCCAACTGTATCGAGTTGTCAAAGCATGCCAACTCCTTCACCAGGGAAAGTGGCTCACCAAGGACCAAGTTTAGCATAAGTTTCCTCATCTCATGGAGGAACTCAACACAATGGGGACCGTTGCTTCCTACGGGGGGAGGAATGATCCAGGTGGATATTGGTGGCCACCTACCAAGTCCACTTGGACCCCCACCATTGTTTCTTTCAACTTTTTCAGTTTCCTTAATTGTAGCACATTTTACTATTTTTAGTAGTTTTTTTGGGTCCTGAACTTCTGGAGCCATTTTGAGGCCCTAAACGACAGATATTTCTAACGAGATATTGTGTGCGTCAAACTGAGATTGTATGCCAAAGTTATGACCCCGGGAAGTTGATGTACCAATTTAACCAAATGGGGCCCACAGTTTGGCGTTTCATCTTCTAGGTTTAGGTTTTTGGATGTTTAGGGTTTTCCATTGTTTCTCAACAATAAATAGGCCTTTGAGCCTCATTGTAACATAGTTCAAAGGCATGTAGCCGCCACATCACTTCTCAGAGATAAGCTACGATCACCCTAGCTAGTTTATTTCCATTTCTGTTTGTAAGCATATTTCAATATTTTACATTAATGAAATGAAGTATTATTTCTGCTGCATCCTTGTGTTTATGGTTATCTTGGTAACTTGTTGCGTTCCTGTGAAAATCTAGATCATGTAAACTTCCGCTTGATTGTTGATCTTGATTCCTAGTACCCAAGCATACTTGTCCACAATGATTCCATCGGGATTAAAGAGAATCCCTCCCCCTCCTTCCACCCCTTTGATATAAGTTGACCAATATATAATCTATAATAAAAATATACCATTTCATAAAAATAAACATCATGATGATAACCATCTAACAAACATAAACATAATCTAAAATACACATTCAAATTCACTAACATCATCTAATTATATACACCTCTAGCATATATAAACATCAGTAGCTAGCACACAAATCTAATAATTTAACATGGCATCATCATCATGATCACATCTAACAATATCCCATGCTAATTATATTATTATTTATTCATCTTGTAGTCATGTTATGTAATTGGTAAGATATTAAATTTAAATTTAAATTGGTAAGAGTTGCTATAAATGTTAAATTTAAATTGCTTGAAACTCTCATAACTTTAGTGATAAATTAAATTTTATTAACATATATACATATACATATATACATATACATATATATACATATATTAACATATATATACATAATTTATATACATATATTACATATATAATATATATATTATATATATATCATAGTATTACTATTATATATATATATATATATACTTATAATATATTTTTTTTTTTTTTTTTTCCACTGGAATATTCGTAATCTTCATTAACTTTGAAATTACATATTGTAGATGCATTATTGCATATGCTGTATCCGTTAGCCTTTGTGGGGTCAGTCAAAATTTGAAAAAAGGTTCAAAAATAACAGTATACTGACCAGAAACATCACGCAGGATTTTCATAAATAAGTCCTTCTATTTAGTATGTACATTTTCCACGCAGGGCCATATATATATCCTATACAAATATATTCAAAAAATATCTGTTCAAATCTCCAAAAAAGATAATAAGATCATGGGCTCTCAGCCCTGTGATAATGTAGATCTATGTAAGGGCAGTGTAGTAGTGGTATGCATTTGACCCTCGCTGTTCCTGGATCATCCACTCTCCTCTAGGAAGTATCGTGGCTGCCTTGGATAGCTCGTCAGCACTTCTGTTATGTTTCTTGTAAATATGATTGCATGTGATATTATTAAAATGAGCCTTGAAAATGTTTATTTGATCCAAAATATTACTGAGTGTGTGAATGTGACAAGCAGTAATATTATTGAACCAATTTATAATGATCTTTGAGTCTCCATAAATATTAATGCTCATGTAGTTATGCCCCAAAGAGAAATGCAAGAGATGACGAAGAGTGATGAGTTTAGCGAAATGGTTTGTTCCAACCCCTAATCCCATCTTGACTTTGAAGCAATGATGTTTGCTAATGTATAGGATGAAACCACCACCACAGCCCTACTTAAATCTGCACCATCAAAATACACTCAAGGGGTATCTTTATCAATATGCGGAGGGGCATGTGGCCTGCGGGTATGGGGTTGGGGAGGCTCAAGCATATCATTAAAAGCTGATATTATACAAGCAGCAATGTGTGGCCACACACATGTTTGCTGTCAAATATGTTGTGATTCCGGGCCAGCCAGAGTTGCCAACAGATAATCAAAGGGAGACTTTGGAGTTTTGACCCTTTATGCCGATGATACCAACTTTCCCATGCTTTGTTAATGTCTGCACCTTCCCAGGAACCCATGAATCGAATAGAAGAGGAGATGTTATGCCATAGGTCAATCAAGGCTGTACAATTCAGAAAAAGATGTGATGTCGATTCCGCTGATCTTTTGCATAGTGTACACTAGGTTGGCCCATGAATAGATCGGTGCATAAGATTTTCGCCAGTGGGGACTTTGTCTTTTAAAATACACCACGAAAATAGTCTGGCCCATGGGGGCACAGTGAGGTTCCATATAGACTTCCACCAGAAAGTAATCAGATCTGGTATCTTGTGTGAGATCAGGGCTAAATAACCAGACTTTGGTGTGTATAAACCGCTGTCTGAATGATGCCATATGAGTTCATCCGGGCCCTCTTTGATCCTGATATGAGATTCAGAAAGAGCAGTAATGTAATCATGCCATTCTTGGTGCCAACATTGTGGTAGATCAAGCTATTATGCGGATTTCCATCTTTGAGCAAAAATGGTAGAATTTTGAGGATCCGCGATGTTTGCTAGTACCCTAAGCTCATGAGAATGTAGATGCTGAATGAGATCTCTGGGTAGTTGATATCTACCACCGCTTCCAATCCATGGATCTAAATCAATGCGTGCCATAGATCCATCGTTTATTCTCCAAACCAGATTATCCCTGATGAGTGGTAGAGAGTGAAGGAGTGCCTTCCAGACAGATGAGATACCAGTTTTAGGCCAACTAGGCAACCAAATCCAATCCATAATTTGCTGGGGCCAAATGTATTTGTGATATGAGATGGCAGTCCAAAGGTTCTGTCTGGTCAACAATGTCCATCCCATTTTTGCTGCAAGTGCCTGTGCAAATGAAGGAAGATCTTTTAGACCCCAGCCTCCCCATTTTTTGGGAAGCGCTATCTTGTTCCAGCCAACCCATGCAAATATCCATTTATTCTAGTTCCCA
Organism: Pinus taeda; assembly: GCA_000404065.3. Lineage (NCBI taxonomy): Eukaryota > Viridiplantae > Streptophyta > Pinopsida > Pinales > Pinaceae > Pinus > Pinus taeda. The sequence continues at coordinate 22,489 of APFE030644983.1, read as the reverse complement.
TTCCACAGATACCTGTTACATATTTGTTGTAGCTTTGCCAAGATGCTTCTAGGAATCCAAGCGAGTGCCATCCAAAAGACAAGAGTGGCATCAAGTACAAATTTTATCAAAACAAGTCTACCAGCTCTGGACAAATATCGATGGCTCCATATGGTAAGCCTTTTCTCCAGTTTTGTAACAAGCCAAACCCAATCAGCTATTTTCTGGCTGAAAGGCTTAATCCAGAACCCGAGGTATTTGGACCTTGGTCTAATGGATTGATGTAGTAAGGGAACAATTGATGAGCAAATTGAGTCTCATGGATGGAGGTTCGGGCAAAAGCGATGGTGGATTTAGAGTGGTTTGCTAACATCCCAATGGTAGATGAGAAAAGAGAGAGGCTCTTAGAAAAGGAGTGGGAATACCTAATACGACCATCGAGAAAAATAAGTACATCATCCATGAAAAGTAGATGGGTGAGGAAGCAGTCATCAGATATCTTGAGACCACAAAGATCACCATCTCTCTTAGCGGATGCAATCAATCGACTGAGGCCATCCATGATAATCAAAAATAGGAGGGGAGAGAGGGGGCATCCTTGTATGAGCCCCCTCTTAGAGTGGGAAAAATGAGATGCGGACCCATTGATGAGCACACTGAAAGTGGGTGAGGTGATACAGGCCATGATCCAGGTGATGATGTTGTGGGGGAAGCCCAGATGGATAAGAAGCATCTTAATGTAAAGCTAAATGACACAGTCAAAAGCCTTTGCCAGATCTATCTTTAGAGTAATGGCCTTTTGATGTCTGGTCCAGATAGTATGAATGGCTTCCTGCGCTGAGCCAATAGCTTCATGAATCTGATGATGCTCAAGAAAAGAAAATTGTTGGGGGGCTATATAATGGGACAGGATAGGGTGGAGGTGATTTGCAATGATCTTTAGATGATCTTGTAAAGGAAATTGCACAAAGAGATGGGTCTGTAATCATTAAAGGAGGATGGGGAGTCTGACTTTGGAATAAGTGCAATGAAAGTCGAGTTGATAGCATTGTACAGAGACCTAGATATTCTGCATTCTTCCACTACCCTCAGGAGGTCTTGGCCCAGAAGCTCATAGAAAGCAAGGTAGAATTCGATAGTCGAGCCATTCGAACCCTGACACTTATCATTTTTGAACCATTTTAGCGTGCCTTCAAGCTCACCAGATGTCACGGGGGTGAAAAGTGCCTCAGCCTCATCCTCGTTAACAAATCTGGGGAAGTGACCAGTGACATTAATAATATCAACAATATTCGAACCAGGAGGATTTTTGTAAAGGTTCTTAAAATGAGTAGAGCCAAGGTGGGAGAGCTTATTAAATGTATCAGCCACACCTCCATCAGGTAGCGGTAGATTCCAGATGGTGTTTGTGACCTTTCTACCTTTTGCATAGTTATGGAAAAACCTAGTGTTGTCATCCCCTGCTTTCAACCATATGGCTCTACTCCAAAGACGGATAGATTCCTCTCTGTCCATTAAGATTTGTGCCTTCCGGTTCTCAAGCTCCACCAGATGAGATTTATCTTTTGCAATGATAAACCCCAAACTTCGCTCATCGAGCAGAGAGCAAAGTTCTGATTCTATGTGCAGTAGAGTCAAATTCTCTCTCTGATGTTTTTCTCCGGCCCAGTTGATAGAGAGGTGCTTAAGCTTGGATAGATTTGAACAGAAGCCTTTTTCCATGGAGTCTGATCTATCAATCGGATTTGCAGCCCAAAAATCCGTAACCATACGTACATAAGTAGGGTCCTGAAGCCAGACATGATTAAACTTGAAAGGGGCTTTTGGCTTGTAGTGTGGTCCCAAGATCTCCAGATATATAGGGGAGTGATCTGAAATGCCTCTAGATCCTACCCATTGTTTATAGTGATGCAACTGTTTTATAAGGTACCCTTTCATGATGAATTTGTCTAATCTTCGAGCGAGAGCAGCCTCACCCACCCTTCTATTCCTCCAAGTGGGAAGAGGCTTGTTCATAGGGACATCTATTAGATTAAATCACTCCAGAAGATTAGTCATGAACCCCGATATAGAGTCCACTTGAGCCATAGACCCCCAAGATTCACCATAACCTAGGGAGAAATTGAGATCGCCCCCAATAATGATATGATCAGATGAGAAAATGGAGAGGCCAAGCAGGTGCTACCAAAAGTGCTCCCTTTGATGACACAGACCATAGATGTTAATAACCCTTAGGTTGGAGCCAAGTTTTGCCGAAAAGAGATCTAAACCCATAAATCCATGCCCTCCCTAGGATGCTTTAACTCTAATGGATTTGGGATTATATCCGATGGCAAGACCACCGGATCTTCCAATAGAGTCCATGGCAAAAAAGTGCCGGTAATGAGATCAGTCGAGCCTAGGGTTTCTTGCAGAAAAATGATGTCAATAGGTTCAATCTCAATAAGTCTGCACAGGGCTAGTTTCTTAGAGGCACTAGCCATGCCCTGGAAATTGAAGGAAATACATTTCATGGGGGAATGCTACCAGGGGTATTCATAGCTCTAAGAACCCTGTCAAGAGTAGATTGACCACTAGAGGCGACTTCAGCTCCAACACGTCTGATAGCTTTAGATAGGTCAGATTTTCTCCCCTGAGTAGACAAAGAGGCATTACCAAGTATAGAGAGACCCATTCCGGCTAGATGCAATGGAGAGCCATTAGGTAGAATACGAGGACGAAGATTGTAATGATGAGATTTTGAAACCCTAGATGAATATGGTGAAGAGGAGGATGTGGATAAAGTATGCAAAGAGGGAGTAGAAGGTGTCATAACAGGGGAGGAAGACATAGTGCAATGTGCAATGAGATGGACGGTGCAATCAAAGAGGAACAATGAGTAATACAAGAGATAAGAGGAGTGAGAGTTGTACCTAAAGCTTTGGTGGCTTCTGCAGCTGCCTGAGACCTGGTGATAGGCAGCGAGAGAGATTTACGATCCTCATCCACTGCCTTAAGAGGATTGTTGGCCAAGTGAGTAGGTCCCGGAGCAGGTGAACGCTAGATAGCCGGTGAATCGATCCTGGATGGTGCAGTGGATGATTTTAGAGTATCCTCTGGTTTCTTGTTAAGGGGGTAGTCCTTAAAAATGTGGCCCACCTTGTGGCACCATCGACATCGAAATGGAACCCCTGCATAGTCCAAAATCTGGATCCTGGTGTATTTCCCCCATTGCAAAGTAATCTTCTCCTCCAAGCCCTTGCAAGTGTCTAGGTGTAGCAGAATACGGGCTAGGGATCTATTCCTCGATTCCACAAAGGTGGTCGTGGTCTAGATATGTCCCAAGGGCATTCCCAATTCGAATGGAAACCTCCTCGCACTAGTACTGAAGAGGGAGCCCTGGCAAGTGTACCCATAATGGACCGACCCCAATTTGTTCTTGCTCAGGATCAAATAGAGGGCTCCATCTCTTTAAAAGGACCGGAGCCATCTCAATATGCCAGTATCTGGCAAGAACCAAGTTTGTGTAATTCTCCTTCGCAAAGTGAAGGGCAAACCAACCTCTAGGTAGAACTTGTACCTTAGGCAATTCTTTGAGTAATCTGCCCCAGATTTCCTTGACCCATAGAGTGAGCCTTGTGGCTGAATATGCCCTTCCACGAACATGGCCGACAAGTATTGTGCTGGCCATGAATGTTGCTTCCCCGATTGCAGAGGTCTCACCGAACTAGATTGTAATATCCTTTGAGGTTGTCTTCACGCACTTTGTTTTTCTCTTCCCCGAGCAAGGTGCAGATGGGTGTTCTGTCAAAGGGTTTGGGGAGCCTTCCGGGGGGATGGATTTAGCAGACTTGACCTTGACATTCAGTGTCTCGAAGCAACCCAACGGTGAGTGTAGGGGGAAAGAAGAATTTGGGGCCACTGAAGAATGAAAACCCGCGGACGTCAGAGCAAAGAATGATGAAAAGGGCGGATTCAGGTCGAAAGAGGGCGATGGAGGCATATTTGCGGTCAGAATATGTAAGGTCCCAGGGGATAAGGGAGGTATATCCATAGCAGGGGATTCGAGAGAGATAGACCTGACGAACGTAGGTGCAGAATAGTGCTCCGACAAGGTAACCACTGGCGACGAGTTCGACAGATAAGGGATGGACAGAAGACTAGCGTTAGCTGCCGTTGATGAGAAACAAGGGCACCCGAAAATGACACGATCTAGCTGAGGATCCTCGGTATAATCGACCTCCTCAATTTCCATTGTATCTGCCAATATGCCAGCTGAGGATGACATTCTGAAAACGACAGACGGGCCAACAAACAGGGACAACGGGCGCTACTGTGTTTGATGGGTATGTAGCTCAGTAATTGTAAAAGACCTGTAGTAAATCCTAGGGTTTAACCAAAACCCTTATGGAATCCTGTAGTACTCATCCTCCTATCCTTGCACGTCTCTCCTACATACATTGGTTGTTGGTTACAAACCTTTACCAAATTTCCATAAGTTGGTTACGTTTGTTATGGCATCTACCAGGGTAACACCTATCCAAATCTATGGGAGATAAAACTGATCCAAATCGTGCGGTTGGATTTTCAGTGGATCCATGTGTTTAGTGCCCCTGAAAACTGATCAGAGTCATTTCAGATTCTATGTGCATTGAAATAGCGACAAATAGCTGGGAACTAGAGAAAGAGAGATGCAGTGCATTGCTAAAACCTAGAAAGAAAAACTAATAGGTTTTTAGATTCGAAGTTACCTGTAATGGAGACATGGTGGATGCTTCATAAATTGGTTACATGTTTGGTAGTTCGATGTCGAGGTTTCTTTGAAAGTCGGTCTTTGACAAAGTTGAGGAAACCTTTGGATATCCTCTATTACTCTCACATTGTTGTTGAGCCAAATCAAATATTCAGCTTACATAATGATTCATATATATATAAGTTATATTAAAAAACAAAAGAAGGGGGATTTTTTTTATATTAAATCTAAAATTAATTATAAAAAAAAAAAAAAAAAAATAAAGCCCTTTTTTTTCTTAACCTTACAGTTTTTAAAAATTTAGCAAATAGATTGAAAATTTATACACCCTAAACTTAAATATATATATATATTATAATATATATTATATATATATAATATATATATATATATTTTAAAATAAATATTATTGATAGTAGTTTAATTTGATTGCATTTCTTATTTATTATTGTTAAACATTAGAAATTAAAAAAAATAATTATAATAAAAAATGTTGAAAATGTTAGCAAAAAAGGGTTGATTTGTGTCTTAATCAAAGGAACCACAATGCGTTTCTCCTTGAGCATGCCCGAGTTCTTATGAGTTAGGAGCTAATACCTAAAAAGTAGGACCTGATCCTAAAACTTAGGGGGAATTCCTTAAATTTAGGAAGTGTTCATGAAACAGTTAACTGATGTGTCAAAGTGGAAGGCCGAGTTATCAGTCTTCTAGTGGGAATTAATTGAGGGAAAGAACTTGTGGTTGAGTCTCAAGAGATAGGATGAGTTGTATGAGCAGTTAATTCATGCTAACTCAATCAATCACAAAATCATTCCTTAATTAGAAATTTGCTAAACTTAGCCATTCGAATTGTATAAAAGGAGGGGCGAAGGCACATTGTTACTCAATTTTTTGTGAGCATGGGCTGGTGAGACAAAGAAATAAGACTACACACAAGTTTGTGTGTGATCTTGTGAGGAAGAGTGTGCAAGAGAAACATGTCCAGAAAATTTATTAGAAAATAATTAATGGAGCAATGAAACACATACAATATTACGGAAACAAAAACACAAAAACCCAAAAACACATAAAACAAGAGAGACACAAATATACGTGGTCCACCCAATTTAGGTTATGTCCATGGAGAAATAACCAATCTTTCCTTTTATACTATCTAGTAAAATGAAGAGATACAGCCTAGATCAGATTCGCTGTAATTTCATCTTCGCTCTCACACAATCTCCTCTCTCTTTTTCGCTCAGAAAAAATAATACATAGTTGCAATAAAATTCCCTCATATAAACAAAGAGTTGCCTTCTAGGGAAAAAAACCCAAAATTAACATAACTTCTACTGTAAGATCATTCGCCTAATGAACAACCCATATTGACTACGAAATTACAATATTTTACAAGGAAATTTTCATCTATTTTTAGCTTTGGGGGCCCACAGGCTCCACACCCAACAATCTCCCACTTGGAGACTAATTATAAAAATTCCACTGTTGCTTCACTTGCTGGACGATGCTTCCATTTTGCACCTGGTTATTTCTCATCTTCATCATCATACTTGATGACCAAATGAAACTGAGTAAAAACTCAGTTTCTCCTTGGTTACAACCTTTGTTAACATATCTACGGGATTCTGGCTAGTGTGTATCTTTTCCAACTTCAATTGTCCATCTTCCAAAACTGACTGTATGAAATGGTACTTGAGTTGTATATGTTTAGTGTTGGAATGAAATGATGAGTTATTTTCAAGATGAATAACACTTTGAATCTCACTATATAACCTCCCCATTTCCCGCTTCTTTCCCAATTAATCCATAAACCTTTGTAACCAAATCATTCCTTTACTAGCCTCTATAACAACATACTCTGCTGCCGTTGTTGAAAATGAAATAATGTTTTGCAATTTTGAAACCTAATTGACAGCTATTCCAACTACAATAAACACATACTTTGTGGTGCTTCTCCTATTATCTCTATCACCTACCATATCTGCATCAAAATATCCCTGTAGAGCAATGTTTGAACCACCAAATCATAATGCTTGATTTTTGGTACCTCTCAAATACTTGAGAATCCACTTCACTGCAATCTAATGCTATTTTCTCGGATTTTTCATATACCTGCTCACAACTCCCACTGCATGTGCAATATCAGGCCTTCTGTATACCATTGCATACATTAAGCTTCCAATTGATGATGCATATAAAACTTTACACATATAATCCATCTCTTCCTGAGCCTTGGGACACATCTCCTTACTTAGTTTGAAATGGCTAGACAAAGGTGTACTATCTAGTTTTGCATTCTGCATTTTACTTCTTTCCTACACCTTTTCTATGTACTCACTCTGAGACAATCTTAATTTTCAAATTTTCATGTCTTTAGTTATTCTCATACCAAGGATTTGTTTTACAACACCCAAATCCTTCATTGCAAATTAATTTACCAATTTTCCTTTGAGCACATTTATTTCCTACATGTTAGACCCTGTAACCAATATGCCATCTACTACAATAGCAATATAATATAGCTGCAACCATTTTGATTTTTAAGATAAACCCTTGTGGTTGTTGCACATATATTTCTTCCTCCAAATCCACATAAAGAAAGGATATCCTCACATCTAATTTCTCAAGATGAAAACCTTATGCTGCCACTAGACTTAAAATAGTTATGGTTGACTTCATTTTAACAATAGGAGAAAAAATTTCATCAAAATCTATACCTTTCTTTTGTGAAAACCCCTTCACCACAAGTCTAGCCTTATACATGTGTTTACATCCATGTTATTCCTTCAACTTGTAAACCCGTTTATTATGCAATGTTGTTTTACCTGCATGCAACTTGACTAAGTCCCAAGTCTAGTTTTGCATCAAGGCGCTCATCTCTTCTTCCATGGCTTGATGCCACTTCTTCCTGGTTTCTACCTACGTTGCTTCTTCATATCTTTTAGATTCACCAGAATGAGTAATTAATACATAATATAATGAAGGAGAGTATCATTCAGGGGGTCTACTTATCCCGGTAGATCTTCTAACACAACTTTTAGGTGTTTGAGGTGCTTGTTTCTGTTGTGGTTGTTGTGGCAACTGATCATTACGATTTTCAAGCACCTTTACTTTTTCTGTGATATCATAAAGCATTGCGTATTCCTTGTTTTCCTTTTCGTGTATTTGATCCTTATAGAATACCTTTTCATTAAATGACATCTCTACTCCTAATGATTTTGTGATTTTCATAACCATATAAGTGATAACCAAAATCATTAACACCATATCTAATAAAGGTACATTTATTTGATTTTGCCTCAAGGTTTGTTCTATTTTATTTATGTGGACAAACACCTCACAACCAAAAGTCTTTAAAAATGACTTGTTTACCTTTTTACCCATCCATGCTTCCTTTGGAATACCGCCATCCAAGTAACTTGAAGGTCCTCATTTTATTAGACAAACAACAATATCTACAACATCTGCCCAAAATTGTAAGGGAAATCCTGCATGCAATATCATGCATCTTGCATGCTCCATGATTGTCTTGTTCATCCTTTCTGACACACCATTTTCCTGTGGTGTTCCTAGAATTGTCTTCTCTCTGTGAATTCCTTGCTCTAAAAAATATTTATCCAAATATTTGCTGCAGTATTCACTTCCATTGTCTGACCTGAGACATTTCAAATTATTTATTATCTCATTCTCAACCAAAGATTTCCATTTCTTGAAAGTATCAAATACATCAGATTTATTTCAAATACAATAAATCCAGGTTTTCCTAGTGGCATAATCAATAAAAGTAACATAACAATGAGAGCCACTGAGAGATGATACCTGAGTAGGTCCCCATACATATGTATGCAAAAGTTCTAATTTTTTGCTCTTCCTTTCCTTCCTAACTCTAAGAAATTTGACTCTCTTTTGTTTTCCATAAACAAAATTTTCACATAAATACAATTCAACAAGCTTCAAACCTCGCAACAAATTTCTTGAGTAAAGAATCTGCATCCCTTTATCACTCATGTGCCCAAGCCTATGATGCCACAATGTCGTATCTGCTCATGTGGAGGTTAAAACATTAACAAAATTAGAAATATTGTTGCATATGTACAATGTACCAACCGTTTCTCCTTTTGCTATTACTAGGGCTCCTTCAGTGACCTTCTAGGTTTTTCTGTGAATGTAGTTACACGGCCTTCACCACCTAACTTCTCTATTTAAATCTATTTTTTCTTGAGATTAGGAACATCCCTTACCTCCTTCAATAACCATAGGTTTCCATTTTGTTGCTTTATAAAAACTTTACCCTTTCCAATGATTTTATAGGGTTTATCATCACCCAAACGAAGCTGTCCAAAATCTCCTTGAACATAGTCATGAAAATGTTTCTTATCAGGTGTGGCATGGAATGAAGCCCTTGAATCTACCACTTAGGTATCAATAATATTCTCTAATGAAAAAATCAAAGCATCTTGCAACACATCACCTATCACATTCGCTTCATGATTGTTCTCTTGTTGTCCATCTCCTTCTTTTCCTTTCTAGGACTTCTAGTATTTCTTCAGGTGTCATTTCTTCTGACATTTATAGCACACTATCCTTGATCTAGATTTGGATGTGACTCTTCTTGACTTATTGTAATTTCCTAGGCTCCTTGCTCTTTTAATTTTTCTTCCCCTAGTCTCTGTAGTCAAAGCATTACTTGATGTCTCACTAGAGATTTTACTTCACATTTCCTCGCTTAGGATGGCACCAACAACATCATCAAACTTTAAAGTACTAGATCCAAATACAGAGTTACTAATAGCCATAACTAAGCCATTCCAACTTTCTAGCAATGAGCACAAAAATAATAGAGCCCTAACTTCATCATCAAAATTTACCCCTATAGAACATAACTGATTGGTAACCATGATAAATTCATTTAAATTATCAACGACAAATCCACCTTCTAACATCTTCATATTAAATAGATGCTTCGTAAGAAATGCCTTATTTAATGCTGAGGGTTTTTCATATAGTTTGGCCAATTCCATCATTAAACCTTCTGTTGTCATTTCCTTTGAAATGTTGAATGCCACCGACGTTGCTAGACACAACCATATTGTTCCTAGTGCCTTTCTCTCGAGAATCTCCCATTCTGCATCTGTTATACTTGTCAGCTTCTTTGCTTTTCTGATCAATGGTAGGTAAATATATTTTTGATAAAAATAATATTTCATTTGCATCTTCCATAGTTGGTAGTTTTGGCTATTGAATTTCTTAATCCTAAACCTGCCATCTTCTGCCATTGCTCCCACTCGAACTAGGAACCCTTCTCTCTCATGAGTTTATCAGCCAAACAAACCTTCGTCTCTTATACAAGTTGTTAGAAAATAATTAATGGAGCAATGAAACACATATAATATTGCAGAAACAAAAACACAAAAATGCATAAAACAAGAGAGACACAGAAATACGTCATTCACCCAATTTAGGCTATGTCCATGGAAAGAAAACCAATCCTTCCTTTTATATTATCTAGCAAAATGAAGAGATATAACCTACAATAGATCCGCTATAATTTCCTCTTCTCTCTCACACCATGTCCTCTCTCTTTCTCATTGAGAAAAAATAATACACAATTGCAACACAATTCCCTCATATAAACTGAGGGTTGCCTTCTAGGGAAAAAACCCCTAAATTAACATAACTTATGCTGTTAGATAATCTGCCTAATGAACGACCCAGATTGACTATGAAATTACAATATTTTACAAGGAAATTTTCATCTATTTTTAGCTTTGGGGGTGCTTCCCCTGAACCCTTGTCGAGGTACTCCTAGCCCCTAGACCCCCAATCTGCCCCCCCTTTGGGATCCTTGCGGGGGGGGAATTCCCTTCCCGCATGGAGGGGTGTAGAGTCTTCTTAGGGTATACACTTGATTGAAACAAATACCTCTAAATCAAGAAGATAATCAGGCTCCACACCCAAAAAACAAATTATGAGGAAGAGTTACCTAAGGTAGTGCGCATAGAGATAGGAGGAAACTCCTATTTAATAGGAGAATCTATTGCGCAAATATTTAGGGAGAAGATCAAGCTACAACAAGCATGTTTTTCAAGACTAGGGAATGTAGGGAGAAGGGTGTATTCTCTATTGAAAACATAGTTGTATTGTAAGAGATCATTAGATTCTATCATTAATATTCTCAACAAGTAGAGGGTTTTCCTAGTTGGGTTCCCTAGAAAAAATGTGTTGTTGATTTGTGTGAATGTCTTTTTTATTCTGTTCTATTTCGCTGCAAATTGAGTAGAGAAATTTTGTGTCCATATGAAAATAAACTAGTTTTTAGATTGTCCATATTAATAGTTGCAAGGTTTGAAGGAATTCTTTGATCAAATTCAAAGCGCATTGAAGAGAAGATTATTTGGTGCAGGAATTCTACAAGTGCATGAATCATATCATCCTATGGCTTGAGGAAAGAGCATGCACTGGAAGGGACTTCGATTTTTTGTGCATAAAAGGACAAAATGGAGGCTATGTTAGATGATAATGGGATTTTGAAATACACCAAATGATATTACTAAACCTGTTGCTTCATATTCACAATAACTAACTTAATGGAAGAAGGATATTGCCAAAGCTAGGAGGATGATCCTAGAAGGAGTTAGAGACCATATTTTTCCAAAGCTACATGGAAAGGATACACCATTCCAGATGTGGAAGGCCCTTAATGATTTATTTGAAAGAAATAGTGATGCTAGAAAACTTGCTTTGATGAACAGGTATGATGAAATCTTCAACAATGGGAAGGCTTGCCTCAATCATTTTTCTTCAAGTCAGGTCAAGCAAATTGGTGTCAGGATCGAGAGCCTCTACAAATTGGAGGTAGATGCATGTCAAATCTTGAGGAGAAAGGAAAATATTTCTCAGAGTAAAGATGTGGTGGTTGAGCGAGATAAGGATAGAGCTCTCAAGATGGAGCCTCAACCAATATCTTAGTTTTAGTCTAAGATAGTTGGTAGGTGGGATGACTAGTATGATGATGATGAGGACCAGTTAAAAACTTCAAGGATAAGGAGAGTTCGAGCCAAGTGGGCAGAGGATTTTGTCAAGGGAGCTCATAAGAGAGTTGAGTCTCGCAACATCAAGAAGCAGACACCTAGATACACATGGTACATGGCACTTTCTAGTTCAGAGTGAGCAACTGTAACAGTAGAGAACTTGGGAGAGGTGAAGAAAAATCCTAGTGGATGAGGTTCTTCCAAGAAGCCCTTCCTTGCTAGGGGGAAGTGTTGAAAGTGTAGCAAGGAATGGATTCTTTGACTTGTGCCTTAGTCAAAGATTTTAATTCGAATTCAGTCTCATAGATACTTGAGTTAGTAATCAATTAACATGTGTGATGTGGCCTATCACTAGTCTATTGTTAGTTAATTTGAGTTAGATGGATTTTAGTGAGTTGTGTACTTATTTATAGCTAAAATTTAGCTATATAGTGGAGTTAAATACTTGTGTATGTCAATTAAATGTTCTATAGTTTTAGAATAGAGATAGAGTTTAGTTCTTGAGTTTAGTTGAGTAGTTTGACTTTTGTTAACTCAACTAACTCTCAGTTAACTAGTTGCAGTTACTTAATTTATCCATAGTAGTTCATGCAATTTGAATTTCCTATTAAGATTGGATGAAATGAAAAATATATTTATTCATTGTACTCAATTTTTTGTGGAGAGCTTGAGAAGCAAGAAGAGCAAGAGAGGATTGAGGATCAAGCAGATGTATTTCTCTTGGGAATTGTGCAAGGAAATAGGAGCTTCCTTGCAGGATTATTTGCCTAAGTGTTTGGAAATTCTTGTGTAGAGAGTTGATCAGTATTGTAGGGGTTTCATGCTTGAAGTATATTTTATGTAATAGATTAGATTGCTCAGTTGATTCAATAAAAGCAAGCAGGGGTTTTTCCCAATTGGGTTCCTTAGATATAGTTTGTGTTCTATGTGTGATTATGTTTCTATTTATTGTTTTATTTCTGTGGAATTTTCGGTAGAGAAATATTGTGCCTTTTGTGATCAATTTTCTCTCATTAGAATTTGTAAGGTTTCAAGGGTTTTCTACATGGTATCAGAGTAGAGAACAAAATAAAGACCAACACAAGTTGAGAGCAACACATCATAGGAGAAGAATTTCTAAAGCAACCTAAGAACAATAAGTGTATTGATTGTTAGTGGTTGATTTGCAAGCCCTAAAGTTAAGTGTGTGAGGGAATTTTTGGAGGCGTTGAGGAGAATGACAGTAGGGCTAATGTGTCACAGTGACAGGGAAAATTTGTGTGCCCTAGGAACAACATTTTGGAGCAGCCAAAATTTTGACAAGGGGGTAGTCCTTGAAGTCCTTATGTACAGTGATCATTTAAGGAGTAATGAGCTGTTAGGAGGTAGAGTTGTGGAATCCTTGTTCAGTATGTTGTAGATGGATAAAACCATTTATAAGAGGGTAGATCCAGAAGACCCAATGAGCAAGACTTATTTGTGGAGCTAGAGGTATGCTAGTGGGAAGATCAATGAGAAAAAGTTCAGTGACACAAAAGGAGCTGTGATCATTGATAGTTGAAAATTGTGGATTTTCAGAACATAGTGGGAAAGAACAGGTCTTAAGATCAAGTTCTGCAAAGGAAAGCAGGGAAGTCTTCTAGTTCAGAGGGAGCATCTATAACAACTAAGAACATGGTAATGTTGGAGATAGATCTAGGCAGACGAGGTTCTTCTAGGAACACCTTCCTCGCTAAGAGGGAGTGTTGAAAATGTTAGTGAGAAAGTGTTCCTTGACTTGTGCCTTAATCAAAGGAACCACAACAAGTTTCTCCTTGATCATGCACAAGTTCCTATGATTTAGGATCTAATTCCTAAAAAGTAGGACATGATCCTAAAATTTACGAAGTGTTCATGGAGCAGTTAATTGATGTGTCAAAGTGGAAGGCCAACTTATCGATCTTCTAGTGTGATTTAATTGAGGAAAAGAACTTATGGTTGAGTCTGAAGAGATAAGACGAGTTGCATGAGCAATTAACTCATGGTAACTCAATCAATCACAAAATCGTTCCTTAATTTGACATTTGCTAAACTTAGTCATTTGAAGTTCTTTAAAAGGAGGAACAAAGGCATATTGTTACTCATTGTTTTCTGAGCACGGACTTGTGAGACAAAGCAATAGGAGTACACACAAGGTTGTTTGTGATCTTGTGAGGAAGAGTGTGCAATAGAAACTTGTGCACAAAATTGTTGCGAGGAAAATTTCCCTTGGGTAGTGCACATAGAGATAGGAGGAAACTCCTATTTAATACGAGTACCTATTACACATATATTTAGGGAGCAGATTAGGCTACAACAAGCATGTTTTTCAAGCCTAGCGAAGTCATGGAGAAGGGTGTATTCTCTATTGAAAATAGAGTTGTATTGTAAGAGATCATTCCTTAGTTTCTATATATAATATTCTCAACATGCAGAGGGTTTTCCCAGTTGGGTTCCCTAGAAAAAATCTGTTATTGAATTATGTGAATGTGATTTTAATTCTATTCTATTTCGCTGCAAATTGTGTAGAGAAGTTTTGTGTCTATATGAAAAGAAACTAGTTTTCAGATTGTTCATATTAGTAGTTGCCAAATTTTGTGGATTTTCTACAAAAAAAAATACATATTAATTTAAAAAATTGTATTTTAAATAAGAATTATAATTAAATAATATACATTTTTTAATGATGCTCCATTCATAATTATTATTAATAAATAAACTTTAATTTATTAAATTTATAAAATCAAATTAATTATAATGTTATTTTTATAATCCAATATTTCATGAACAATTTTATTTTTATTTTTGTTTTTTATTTTTTCTTATAGTTGATTTTATAGACCAATTAGCTATATATTTTACTTCTATTATAAAAATTTTGAAATTATTATTTAATGATTACATGTTGCAAGATACGTTTTGAAAATTAATTGCAAAGATTAATTAGATATTGTCTAACTCTTGTATTATAAGTATAGGTCACAACTTTCTAATTTCTATGCTTGACTATGACTACACAGGTGGTTTTTTTAGAGGTTTGTACAATTTGATTGTGTGCAAAATTAATTTTGGTTTGTAGTGACTATTTTTTAGACATGTTTTAGAAACATTTTTTTATTTTTTTTATTCTTATTTATTTATTTTTTCTATGGTTTCCATAGGTAGGGACTATGTTGCTCATGGCCCTTGTTTGAATACGAATTTAGTTATAGTGAATATGTATGAACTATCTATGCAATAGAAAAATATTTATTGTAATTTTACAATTATAGTTTTAACCATATTAAACTTTGTAATTTATAAAAATATCTTCCCAATTTAATTTAAAGTAAGTCATTTTGCATGTAATTTCATATTAAATTTTTGATATAAGTTCACCAATACACAATCTATAATAAATATTATTTCATAAAAATAAACGTCATGATGATAATCATCTAACAAACATAAACATCATCTAAAATACAAATTCAAATTCACTAACATCATCTAATTATATACATCTCTAGCACATATAAACGTCATTAGCTAGCACACAAATCTAATAATCTAACAGGGCATCATCATTGTGATCGCATCTAACAAAAAACAAGCATTGTCTAACATCATCACCACACACATCCTCAAATATACATCTCATGTAAAATAACTGCTATATCATACACATGTATCTGCAATCACATTAAATGAACATATCTAACATGACCTAACAATATACACATCAACACCAACAAACAAATTCAGTACATCAACATGAACACACACACACACACACACACACACACACATAAACATACACACACAAACACACACACATATAAACACACATAACATACACATATATCTACAAGCATATTAAATGAACATATCTAACATGACCTAACAATATACACATCAACACCAACATATAAATTAAGTACATCAACATGAACATAAAAGATGCACCCCCCCTCCCCCAACGCACACACACACATATATAAGCAAGTCAAATAAAATTGTCAAGCCAAGTAACTACTATAAAATATTTGATACAATAGTACTAATGGTAGCCTGGTCTGTAGCAGAAGATGATGGATGGCCAACTGCCTCAAGAGTCGAAGAATGAGGTGGAGGAGGAGGTGACTTGTATATTCTTTGAGGATAAACATGAGGCAGTGGGTCATGAGGTGAATGAGGAGGAGGTGGAGTGATACTAGAAGGATCACCACCCTGAACATCATCCGATGGGGTAGTATGTTTGGGTGAAGACTTCATATCTATTGCATGGCCATCCTGAGGAGGTGGAGTACTGCCAAAAGGATCACCACCCCATTCATCATGATCCAATGGGGTAGTATTGGGCGAATATTGTGTATCTATTGCATGGCCATCCCTCACTGTTAGTATAAACTTGGTAGCTGTGATGATATAACGCATAAGACTTATAATATCATGTGGCAAGTCCATCGAGAGCTCCAGGAGCCTAGGATCTGCCTTGATATCTTTAGTAGTCACGGGGAGGACTCCCGCCTCAACCAAAAGTCTAGAGAGTTGGTCACCCAACTCCATCATGAATCCAATATTAGGCCTATGATGCGACCACATGCCCATGTGTATCTACATCTGATTCCAACATCCCTCACCCTTCGCAACCTCAACCATCTCTACATATGCATCTAGTGGGGTAGGAGGCATGTCGCCAACGAATGTGCTAATGTCTACAAAATATATAGTACACAACAATAATTAGACAATTTCATTAAACAATTTAATAAAACAAGTGAAAGAACGTGCTAGAATAAAATTTATTCTAATTAATTAAGACAATCAAATGAAACTAGATTAATTTAGATAAAACACTAATATTACTTCTATCATCTGCTGGCTCATCCTGTGTGAAGAGGATGTTGGGATAATGTCGCAAATCCATCCCCGTGTAAGTACACAACACCAAGAAAAACACGGGTCATCCTCATTGGTCAGTAGCCCTAGTGCGTTGGTGGAAATCCTGGACAGATACTTTAGTTGGCCCCTCTCGGGCATCATCTTGCCCCACATGTTCATCTACACCTCAGTCATTGACCTAGGAGGGTGATAGTTAAAAGTAGGCCTTGTCTCCGGAAACCTCCCAAAAAATAAACAAAACATCTCTGAAGAAAAAGGGAAGTTCACCCTCTTATGTATAATAACACAACATATATCTAAAGATATACAAAACTGCCACAAAAAATGGCAGACCATTTAATACATCATGGCCTCTACACCAAAGAATTAACAGAGGGAAAATAATGCGCTTCCCATAACTACTAGTGTTAGTGTTAGTTTTTGAAGCCTTCCACCAGTGATTAAACATGCTCTTACAAAGTGGTCTTAGGGTGTCAAAGTCAAATTTTGTCATTTCAGTGAGTCTTCAAATAAAATTTGGTCACTAGGTGTTAGTGTTAGTGTCTTCACACTGCCATCAGTGATCAAAATTTACTCTTTTGCATTTCATATTAGAAGTCCCATTCTGATGAATTGCATTCCATTAGGTCATGGATCAACTGATGGTTGGGTACATTTCAGTATTCTCCCTCATGACACATATCTACTGACCTCTTTTCATATTGTTCAGTCAATGGTTCAAGTTTATTTTTAGTTCATTTCATCAAATAGGTCTTAGGTCTTAGGGTTTCAGTCTCATTAGGTATTAGAGTTTTACCATGATTAAATTTCAAGGACTATTGACTAATAATGGTCAGCAAACACATGAGGATGACAATAATCATCAAAAAAGTTTAATCTCTTAATTTGTAAGCTTAATAATTTTTTCACTTCAAAACCAATTTTGAGGTGAAAACAAAGCATTGGTATATTATTTGTAAATTTCATGTAATTTTCTTATTTCTCATATGTAATTAATAGTTTCATGCTGCTCCTGGTCACCTGCTAATATTTCCAAGTACATGCCACTGCAAAAGTCCAAGAAATCAAGCATCGGTTCACCTATTCAAGCAAAAGATCCAGCATCCAAAAACAGAGTTATTTGAAAAGTAAATAGACATTACAAAGTGGGTTTTGAAAATTAAAAAATCAAAAGTTGAATAGCTATATAAAGATCATACCTCTCTTAAATCATTTCATTGTTTGAGTTGAAGTCCATGAGCTAAAAACATGATTTTGGAGTGTTATTTAGCAAAGTTGTGCATTCACTGTGTTTTTGGAGAATTTCTAACTAGTGCTACGAACCAAAGACTGGCGCTATGCATAGAACTGGCGCTATGCTCCTGGGTAACTTTTTTCAGTGTAAAACAGAATAGGTGCTATGTACCAAACCAGCGCTACGCACCTGGGTGAGGTGTTATGCACCTGCCAGCTTAGCTCCAAATTATTCTAAATCGCCTCAATTTGCCTCCAAACTTCCAAATTACCTCCTTGCAAGTAAGTAACACAATCATTCTTGTTGGAAAGGGTTGTTGCATCAGTCTTTGGTGATTTTGTATCTCAAGAAGTCAAACCCTAGTTTTCACCAAACTATCTCATAGATTTAAAAGCTCACTCATTTATAGTTGTCCTATCTCATCTATTTGCTATTCCCTAAACCCCATTCCCTCATCTAAAATTCCCCAGACATCATTCCCTCATATATTTTCCCCAAACCCTACACTATTCCCAAAACCCTACTCGCTCCCTAAATCCCATTCACACTCTTATTCACTCTCACCTATTTACCTATAAAATCTCTTCATACTCATCTTACATTCCTTCACCCTATCTCTTCATTCACCACAAGATAATACAGCTATAAAAACAATGGAGAGGGACAATGAATATGAGTTGGTAGAAGAAACCCTTAGTGACAGTTCCAGGGAGAGAGACACATAGGGCAGGAAACCTCATAAAGAAGGAAAACATATCAGAGAGGAGCCTACTAGTTTGAGGGAGCTGCAAGCCTGTCCATTTGCCATTTCTTGTTTTAAACATCAGTCATGTTTTGGTTTCTGTGAAATGGTGGAAAGGGTTAAATTTCATCATGAATTAGCAAGGTTGTTTGTGACACATTTGAACAACAATGAGGTAAACCTTGCTGGAGTTACATTCACTTTGTCACCAACTGTTATTTCAGAGGCTACAAGTATTCCAAATGTAGGTGAAAAGTGGAACAAAGGTCAGGACATTGACAGGGAGTACTATGAGCCTTACATCAAGGCTAAATACCATGACAAACTCAAGAGAGTATTCCCCTTTAAATTCTTGGAGGACAATTTTGCTCCATTGATGAAGACCATCATCAACTATTTTACTTGTGAAGGTAGGTTCTCCCGCTTGTATGCCTACCACATTAGACTACTGATGCATTTCACTAGGGTGAGAATGATGAATATCCCCTACTTCATGTTCAGAAACATCGAAAAGATGGCACTTATTGTAAAGAAGAAATCATATCCCTAGCAGTTAACTAGCATTTACCACTACTCTTTGATTAAAATCATTGTTTTACATTAGCTGAACTTTCTTAACATGCCATGGGAGACTTTCATGTCTCATGAAATGTTCAAAGGCCCTCAAATCTTTTCATCAGTTCCTCATGAAGAAGGTGGACCTTCAGGACATGAAAAGGTCTAAGAGACTGAAACTGTTGGAGTGCCAGTATTTGTGACATATGAGAGAGGCACTAGGAAACTTTTTGCAACTGCCAGGTGAGTATTATCTCCACAAGGTGTGGAAGGGGTCTCGCCTTCATCTTCAGGCCACAGGAAAATTCTATCTCCACAAGGAGTGGAAGGGGCTTTGCCTTCTTCTTCAGTTAAACAGGTATAGGTTGGGCAGCAACACGAGGGCAAAGGTAAAGGCAAGAAAAAGATGCATGAGAAGGATCTTAGTGATGGGCAAGAGAGATATTTTGACCTTGTTAATCATGAGGAGATACAAGGAGTTGATGTCATTGACTTAGAAGCTCAAGATCCAAAAAGTCTCAAAGACATGATCATTATGTTGGAAATAATACTGAGAGGGGGGGTGAATCAATACTATCAAGTTCTTTTTAATAAATCTTCCTTAATTACACTTTGAATTATTTTTGCATGTCAGTACCATAAAATAATGAGCATGAACAAAGAAAACAGATAGTCACACCAAAGAACACCAGATGTAAGGTGGAAACCCAATGTGGGTGAAACCACTATTGCAATATGTCTCTATCTTCTTTCAAATTAGAAACTCCTTTTACAATGATCTTGTACTGGTGCAGTCCTTTACCAGTACGCAGGCTGCAACCTGCAGAGAGCTACAACTCTCTCTCGTTTTCCAGTCTCTCCTGGAAGGGAGCTACAACCCCCTACTTCTTTTCTTTCAAGGACCACTTTTCATAAATTTTCAAACTGGATCCATAAACATCAAGAGATCATCAAGTACAAGTAAAACACCCAGTCAACTGCAGTAACCAGATCAACAGTAACAGTAAACTAAACCCAGAACACCTTATCAACAGAAACAATTCAGCCAACAAAAGGTCTTAAGACAGATACGCAGTTTTTCTTTCTCTGGTCTGCATGCGTATGCACTTCACCTTCTGTTCCCCTACGTATACTCGCAGAGACCCTTCTGCCACAATGCGTACCCACGCACTGTTTCTTCAATCGCATTGCGTACTGTAACTGCAGATACGCACCCAGAGATACTATCGCGCCGCGTACTGCTACAGTAGCCACGCACCCACAGATGTTATCGCGCCGCGTACCTACGCACCTTCTGCTTCTGAAGGGCCGCGTACTTTCACTGTGCCTACGCACCTGAACTTCTGTCGCACTGCGTACCCACGCACTGCGCCTTCTTCTGCTCAGTGTACCCATGCACTTCGCCTTCTCCTGCTCTGTGTATCCACGCACTTCGCCTTCTTCTGCTCTGCGTACCCACGCACTTGCACCGTTAATCACCTGCGTACCTCTGATTAGGGCCGAACTGGCAGTCCCCAAGTGTGCCACCGATAGTCAGATGCTCAGATCTGATCATGCGCTCAAGAGATTATCCTTCATAGATTTGCTTTTAACTTCACTGGAACAAAAACCCGATATTTCTGATCTTAAGATATTCAACTTGCAAAAGATGCTTAGCCCAGAGATCTCCTTTTCTTTATATAGGCAAGCTCTTCCTAAAAACATGGATCAATACCATAGATAACCAATACAAGGGGCCTAAAAACATGGGGCTCAATAATAATAATAATATAAAGCAATACCACGGGCCAATACCATAGAATCAAGAACGGTGGGCTAAATACCACGAGCCAAACATTCGAAACCCCACGAGAGCGCGCTTTACAGCCTTGAAGTGTGTGCACTGGGATCCGCACCTTATGAACGGGTAACCTGCGGGTATGACCGCACCTCCTGTATGGGTAACCTGCGGGTCCGCACCTTTTGAACCATACACCTGCGGGCCTCTTAAATTCTATCATTTTGAGAGCCTGAACAGACCATTGCCACTTGAGTGAGTTGCCATCAAGTACAACACCTGTATCATAGAGCCATACCAGAATCATAATGCCAACAATCTCCCCCTTTGGACTTGATGGCAACCTCAAGATCCTCAAGATCCTCAACGTCATTCTCCCCCTTTGACATCAAGGGCAAAGGGTTATGCTCCCCCTAAGAACATGCTCCCCCTGAATATGAACCAGATCTGCAAAGAAGAACCATAATCCACCATAAACGACCATGAAAGAGATAGAGACATATTGCAGCCATGTTTAGATCAGCATCCGAGTTCTCCTTCTATGCTCCCATAATGCCAACAATGCATTATATGTGCTCCCCTTGCACCTGTGCCATCGATCTGCAACCAATCCATCAACCAGCAAATGTACGCGTATACCATGTATAGACCTCGCATACAACCAACAGATGAGTTTCAACAACAAGATGATGCATCAACAACCCCCAGCTTTTGCCTAAGGTATTCAAAAGTCTCCCTGGGCAGTGGTTTGGTGAGTATATCACCAACTTGTTCCTTAGAAGGTACATACTCCAACTTGACCTTTTGTTCAAGCACTTGTTCCCGGAGAAAATGATACTTGATCGGTATGTGCTTGGTCTTTGAATGCATGCAAGGGTTCTTTGAAATGCTGATTGCACTTGTATTATCACATAGGATGGAGATAGGTGGTGTACAAGTGATTTGAAGGTCCTGCAAGGTCTGCATCATCCAAAGAAGTTGAGTGCAGCAAGATGCAGCAGCAACATATTTTGCTTCAGCGGTAGACAAGGCAATCGAACTCTGTTTCTTGCTGAACCAAGATACTAATCTGGAACCCATAAAGAATGCACCACCACTTGTGCTCTTCCTGTCATCCACGCTTCCGGCCCAATCTACATCTGTATAAGTGTGAAGTGTGAGATCTGTATCTCTAGGATACCATAAGCCATAATTTTGAGTCCCTTAAAGATATTTGAAAATTCTCTTCACAGCCTGAAGATGAGTTTCCTTCGGATTTGCCTGAAATCTTCCAACTATTCCCACTGCATGCATGATGTCTGGTCTGGTACCTGTCAAATAAAGAATACTTCCAATCATAGATCTGTAGGTTGGTTGATGCACTGCTGCTGATTCGTCATTTGTACTGAGGTTGCATCCTGTTACCATGGGTGTACATACAGGTTTTGCATCTTCCATGCCATATTTCTTCAAAATCTGCTTGAGATACTTGGTTTGAGACAAGAAGATCCCTCCATTTTGTTGGATTTGCAAACCAAGAAAGTATGTCAGTTCTCCAAGCAAGGACATTTCGAATTCTTTC
>APFE030644982.1:0-14850 GCA_000404065.3 Pinus taeda | reverse complement strand
CTGCCCTCCATCCTGCACCATAGCTCTCAGCTCTCGGCGGTGGCTTCCTGCCAGCTCCACCCTGGAAGCCAGCTACAGATTCAGGTGAGAATAATTTTGAATTGCACAAATAATTTTGAATTGCGTTGAGGTGCAGGGGGTTTTACCTGATGGCAGACAGGTTGCAGGTTGCAGGAATGGCCTAAAATCTCAGGTTCACCTAGTAATTCCCTGCTTCCTGCAATAAATTCATTTCTGTCAGTATGCCAGGAATAAAAATTCATTGGAAACTGTAAAGATTGGCTTTGAATATGCAGAAAAAATAAGAAATATTTCTTTGTTTTTCAAAACAATCTGATCTGGGTTTAGCAAACTGCCCGGCCATTCGCCCCACCTTATACAGAAGAAAACTCATTGTTAGCTAAGCTTCTGTTACCACTGCAAGCTCAACCTTGCACGAAAGCAAACTCTGCCTTTTGCTTTGTGAATCTCTGATATTCTAATTTTAAATGTTATAGCATACAATCTGTTTGACCAGAGACTAGGATAAAGCATTGAGTTCTAAAGGAAAACTCTTCCTTCTATCTGAAACAATATAAATTTTCAAGTAAAATGCAATTTTTTTCATGAATAGGAACTTACTTTGATTACAGGCATTTGCCCTCCAAATATGAGCACAACACCCATCTGCAGGAGCACACGCAAGGTATCTCGTATGTAATTAGCATTGAATTCCTTAAAACTCTCTGCACAGTCCCCTCCCTGCTGCAGAAAAGCCTTCCCCAGAGCAGCTTCTCCGAGCCTTTCTTCCAGTTTCCGTGTCTCTCCGGCAAATACCAGAGGAGGAAAGGTCTTCAAAAGATCCACGACAGACTCCAGTTCTTCAGCATCTGGGTATTGGGGCAGCTGAAGGGCATTTTTGGATTTCCAGTTGTCAAGTGTCCACCTATTAAGAGACCCTGGAGTTGAGGAGGATGATAGCACTCCAATTTCGGGAACCTGAACAGCCTCAACTCTAAGTGCCATCTTCTTCCTCTTAATGCCCTTTGCTCTTGCCAGCATTTTCTGATTCAATGGATTGTAGAAGCCACATTCAATTTTTGGAAACAATTGTTCAAAGCGCTTCCTCGCCTGCATTCAATTTATCAGTGTAAATCAATACCAGGATAAATGTATCAGTTCAGATAAAAACCCAAATCAATATGCCAGTGCAAATCAATACCCAGCTACCTGAATGTTTGAAGGTCGAGCAATGCAGTGAAATTATGCAGAGGAAGCAAGCGAGAAGTATTCAATGCTTTCGTAGTCTCATGGCAGAGAAACTTATGGTCTCTGAACTTCACCTGATCCCATGACAGCGACGCCTGCATTTACTAACCATCCAGAACAACATTTGCAACTGATCTTGCTCCGGAGAAGCCTTTGCCTCCTGCAACCCAATTCTCCTCTTCTGAAGAACAGCGTCAATTGTTTTCGAATGGCATTAGCTGCGCGTCCGGTTGGTACTAGTCACGGTTGTCACGGTTGTCGTCAGCCACGTTTCGCTCATGCACATCATAATTATTGGTTCCAAGATATGCCCACCGCATTTAGTGTCATGTTAATATTTGTAACCATCATTTCACATATTATAATGTCAACAAACTTATTCATAAGTGTGTTATGTTGTGTACTTTTGGATCGTAATTGGTTGTTGGTAATTTCACTTTTACAAGTGGTAGCTGGGAATTTTAACTTCTAATATCTTTGTTCACCATTTCACATATAATCATCATCTTAATATTTTTATTCACCATTTAACATATTATAATGTGAACAAACTTCTTAGTAAGTGTATTATGTTGTGTATTGTTCGATTACAAGGGTAATTGGCAATTTCCGCTGTGAATTTCACCTTTAATATATCTGAATATCTTTATTCACCATTTTACATATTATTAGCATATAAGTTAGTGTAATAATATATATATATATATATATATCCACTGCGAAAAGAAGAAACTAATGGTGCAGGTACGCGACAAAACGACTAATATTTGTTTAGCTATAACCAAAATTAAATAACACGTTGCTATGGCATTGCAATGCAGTACTAATAACGGAGTTAGCGTGCAATCGGCCAAAGTTACCGAGAATTTATTTATTGAGCCCAAGATGACCATATACAGCTTGCATGGTTCAGTGACAGAACCAGGAGAATCTATAAATATAAACAATGATCCGTAAATGGTAAAAACAAATTTAAGATAACAAGGAATCGCATCTGATTATTAGCTATAAACGGCGAAACCAGATCAAGTCAACTATCATGAATGCTTCTCTTCAAATTCGGTATGTTCGCCGCAGGGTAATGAAATCATGGCCAACTGATTGAATAACTTTCCTTGATGTTCTCAGCCCCGTCCTCTGCAACATTAAACATCCCATATCCATGCAAGGCCATTAACGCTCACACGCTTCGGTCTAACATCTCCCGATATCGTTGGAAAGAGTTTTGTTTCTGCAATAGCATCTGGCTTCGAAACCTTTTAATGAAGACTCAAATAAGTCAAATCAATGAAACTACCATGTCAACTCTGTAACTGCACAAAGTCAATATGTAACTGCACAATAAGCATTTAAACATGTCAATTTGCATGTGAAAACCAAATCTACTGATTGGTGCTGCTGTAGGCTATAGTGCTGTTGTAGGCTATAGCTCTGTTGCAAACACTGTTACACTGCAAAGACCATGCACAGGACGCTGCTGGTGGCTGGACCAGCTAGGCAGGGACTAGCTGCCATGCCGCCTGTCTTGTTTATGATTGTATTCTATTTATGATGACAACTAATAAGCTATATTAATGGATACACTATATGTTAATTTTTAGATTTTGTACTTGACTAAATCCATGACATATATTCTCTCACTACATTAATAAAACTATAACTCTAATGTTCTTGCACGAGATGGAGGAACATTGCTACTCAGCTGTTCCCAGATCATGCCGGATCTGCATAGACACAAGACCAGTATTCAGAAATATTATATATGAAGGTAAATTGAATAAATAGAATGCCTTCGATATATAAGATATGGATGATATGCAATCAACAAAGCTGTGATGACCAGTATTATAACAACAGCAGAGGGCTATTAAATGAAAATGGAGTTTACTCTTCGATACTAACCTCCTGCAACAGCTTCGCATAATTCGTTAATAGAATGCTGCATCGCATAATTCGTTAATAGAAGTGGGTTGCAAGGTTCTGGTTGCACTAGCATTTCCTGATAATAAGCATTTTTTTCTAATTGGAATATGATCGAGAACCAATTACTGTTTTTTCTCAGTACTGTTTTAAGGTATATCAGGAATTCCTCAAGTAACGTGGCTGGATGATGTTAAATTTAAACCAACTATATTGCAAGGAATAACTTAATATTTCCAACTACTTTACATTCGTAAAAATATATGTCAAACAATTTTTTTTTATCATAAATCAATTTCAAATTCTAAAACAAATTTTCACTTTTAAAACATGCTATGATATCCGTTGAGGCTTCCTAACAAATTACTTTCAAATTCCACAACAAATTCAAATTCCATAACAAATTTTCACTTTTAAAACATGCTATGATATCCGTTGAAGCTTCATAAGAAATTACTTTCAAATTCCACAACAAATTACCGTTGAGGTTTTAGATGTTTTCAAATTCCACAACAAATTACCGTTGAGGCTTTACATGTTATAACAAAGACAACATGTGGTATACGGTACTATTAAATCATGGGTAAAGAATAAGTAAGCTGCATCCTCAGGCCTGGAATTTCAGACCTCAGGATGCAGATTACTCATTCATAATCCATGGATAACATATTAAACAAAGAATGGAATATAGGTTGCAGCCTGTATCCAGTACCAACATGTTTAGTACTGTGTGCTGCGGAGAGAGAATTGGGTACATTAGGATGGTGCTAGAGTTGCTAGAGTCATATTTGAGTGTAATGATCTTCTCATATGTTCCTTGAAAACAAGATCTTGAATATATGCATAGGATTTGTCTCATCATGAGTAATCTCATCATTTTGTTTAACTTTATGTAAGTATTCTAAACTTGTTAATATGTATTTAAATGGTTGGTTCATGTATGTTTCTCTACTTCGCCATCATTTTTTTTAAAGAAAGTTAATAGACTTTTGACCAAAATCTAAAAGACATTTTCAAAACATTTAGTATTTTCAAAAATGTTATCTATGATTATAATTATGTTATATATATTTGGTTAACATCCCATCTCTTCACATGTTTATGATTAGATTATTTTGCAATTGAAGTGTGATATAATTTAAAACATTTTTATGGACTCTAACTCTTCATTTGTGGGTGGAAGGCAATACTCTTCTTCACTCTAATATCCATAACTTTTTATAGTGCATGCTAAAAAGTAAATACTAAATCTATTATTGTGGTAAAATATGACTAATATAGGGAGAGCATAGTGAATACATATTTTCTTAAAAAAAACTACAAATACTATGTTGAAACCATTATTTTACTAAGTTTAATCATTATGAAGGTTTCTTTTAAGAAATCCACAACTACTATTAAATAGTCATTACCCATATTTATTATGAATAAAACTTTAAATAAAACCTTATTACTTATTTAAGAAAAATGAAAATTTAGTTTTATCAATTTATAAAAAAATAACATCCCAATAAACCAACCACTCAACCCTCCCACAAAGTCACAGTATCAACATTGCTTTGCTTCTTTGTCTTTAAGCTAATGTGGTCGGTTTGGCATAATGGCTAGGATTACGTAGATCAGGTTGACTCTTTTAATTTTCGGGTTGACTGTGAATGCTTCCATAAACTTCTCTCTCACTCGTGAGTTCCCTAATAGAAAACCTTGCCATTGAAAGATACATCTTTTTCCTCGCAGAAGAGATCCGGTGGCTGCTTCACATGGTCGTTATGCGGTTTGTGTTCGATTCTCTCACAACTTTATTAATTAATCGATTCTGTTGTGTGCCTCACCCTGTTTATTTTATTTTATTTTTATTTTTATTAAATTATGATTATAGTCCTTTTAATAATCTTTCTCACACTCTCATCAAGAAACTATTTTGTTACGCTCCAGACCGTACATACTCCCTTGATGACTTGCGCTTATCTGTTCTCTAAACTAAAAATAAAGCTTCTCACTTTTTGCAATACAATTATACTATCTTTAGATATGACATGGGATGAAAGTATGAATTACATGGGATCAAAATATGAATTCTTTTTCTATAGAAAATGATGTTTTAATATTTTCCCGTATTAAGATCATACCGAATTTATTTTAAATTTAAATTTGATTAAATTTATATAAATACAAATTTTATCGTTAATTTATCATTTTAATTTTATATGTATTAAATCATAAACATTTATTAATTTTTCAAAAGATTACAATATGCATAATCAAAATCTAGTTTTTTTAGGCCTCATACTTATAGGATTTGTTGGCTATAAGAACCACACAAAAGATGATTACAAAATGTCAAGAACTCCTTAAAATTGAGAATCAAAAATACCAATATGCCCAAAAGACCCCTAAGATGAATGCAGACCCACAAAAATCAATGGACAAAAGTATTATCCAAGTCACTAACAGGAAGGTCTGAAAACCCGAGTTCTCCATGGACATGAAATTCTACATGGGAAACTCAATCTCTAGTTGTTCCATACGCTCATCCAGTCACCTCTGGCCTTGTCAGATTGACGCTAGATGGTTTTGTGTATTCCATTGATTATGCTGCAAATCATTCATGAAATGGATAATTTCATTACCATCATCATGTCAACTCTCACTTCGTTGTTCCAGAAGTGTGGTGACCGCAATTTTGCTTCCAAGGTATCAAAGGAGGTAGGAAAAAATACATGAGTGGGTGATTGATCAGGGATATGGGCCATTGCCTCATCAAGATCGACTTCCTAGACACCTTCTCCCTCTACTACCCCATATTCTCTTCTATGTTCTACCCCCTACCCTCATGGTCCTACCCCTCTCCTCACTCTGCCCCTCTATCTAAACATCTTCACCTCCCCTCTAACCGTTTGCTTCCATCACCAAGCCTCCTCTAATATACCATGACCCAATGAATCCATCAATCCCCTACACCCCATTGCATAACTCCTGTGTTGTGAGAGACACACCTCATTTAGGGGTGACCACCTTCAGCAAGATCCATCTCCAACCCATTTTGAGTTTCTCTCCTTGAAGGGGCACAGATGCTCTACTATAAAAAATTTACCACTCACCCCAACAACTCAGCTCCCAAGACAAAGACGAGGTTCTCAAAAATATAAATACCCCACAATGACCCCAAGATCAGGGAAGGAAACCCTCTCTTCCAACCTAGTTCTATGCGGACCTTCTCACGAGAACACCCATGGAACAAAATTACACCACCAAAAATAAATTGAAAACACCACACCAACTATCTTGCCACCCTTTGTTGCTATTCTCGACCAAATGACCTTGAAGTCTCAGGATAGCTACCCACTCCAATGTCTCATACCTAGTTGAAGTCTCAGGATAGCTACCCACTCCAATGTCTCATACCTAGAAATCCAGGCAAAAGCATGCCCTAAGTTTATTGACCTATTTAGCCATGCCCTTCACCAACTCTATCTCATTCTTACAGGTATAAAGGATTTAAACATAAATACAAACTTATAGATAAATAATTGTGTAAACAAAAACATAAGGCTACAAATAAACTAACACATCCATATAAATTAAATGGTTGGTAAACGCCCATGTGGCTTACTCAAGATACATCTCACATTACCAAAAAGAAAAACCCAAAATCATAAAAATCACCTAAATTAAACTTCATTTTAAATTATTATATTTTTTTATAAAAAATAATTAATATATAAGTTAAACATGTACTATACATAAATCTAAATCGTATATATATATTTAAAGAAACATGTAATAATATTCTTAACCATAGAGATTCAAACCCACTTTACCATGGAGATTCTTCAATTATAAATAGTCATTGTTACAATACCATGGGTTATTAATATCACATGTCTTGAAAGACAAGTCTTATTGATATGACACGTGTTCATACATCATTTTTTTATTCATAAATCAATTTAATTAAAAGGAGAAAATTTCCTAACCACATGTTCTTGTGACATTTTATTCTTAATTAATTAATTTAATTAAAAGGGGAAAATGACATAACTATTTTGGAGATAAATCTCAATCTTTGATCTATGAATACTACTAAGAATATTCTAGCATATTAAGTAGAGGTTAAATCCCTACCATCCACCTAATGGATGGTTCAACTATATAATTAAATGGTTGCTAAAATCTAGAAACATCAACCCATGATAAACATCAAAACACTTTATGATACATTTCATGTTGGTAAAATTAGTGCAACCATATAAATTAAATGGTTGGTAAATGCCCATAATAAGCATCAAAACACTTATTTCATCATATATGTCAAGTAGCTAAAATATATATTTTTTATAAGAAGGAACTAAATTATAACTTTATTTAAAATAATAATATTTATTAAAAATGGAAAAAAAACTAATATATAAGTGAAACATATATACATAGTAAGAAGCCATGTAAAAAGATTCTTACCATGGCATTTATTCAGCCCACTTATCATGGGAGATTTCTAATCTGAAAAAAAGCTTTGTTTACACGTTGTTTCATATAGATTTTTTTTAATTAATGTGAAGTTATTAAAAGAGCAAGAAAAAACTGATACTTTAAGAAATAAATCATGTTCTTTGCATTTGCGTATACTTACTAAAAAATTCTAGAATGATTACCTTAGAGGTTAAATTCCTACATCTACCTATAATTATTGATAGACTAATAAAATTTAAAAAATCTTACAAAATTACAGTCTTGTATAATTAATAATAAGATAAATGAAACTAAAGTATAACTTTATTTTATATATTACATTAATTATAAACATAATAATCATAGAAGTTAATTAGTATTTAAACAAAAACATGTAAGAAAAATCATTAACATGAGGATTCACCTCTACTTTTACCATAAAATTTCTTAATTTGTAAGAAGTGCAACTATATAAGTTACAAATATTGGTAAATGTCAAGAGCGAATCAATCCTAATATATATGATCAATTAAAGTTCCATATATGTAAAGTTAGTATTAAAAATTAAAAAAATTTACATAAGAATAACAAATGATAACTTTATTAAAATTAAATTATATTATTACTAATGATAAAAATAATTAATAAATATGTTAAACATATATAAATTTAAAAAAGCATGTAACAAGATTCATCATTCTTGAGATTCACCACAACTTTAGCGTAGAAATTTTGATCCATGGGGATATTGGTATCCACCTTCCCATTCCACTTGGACCTCAACACTATTTCCTTTCATTTTCTTTAATTTTAGCACAACTTTCTATTTTTGGCAGGTGTTTTTGGGTTCAGACCTAAATGATGTTTATTTATTTATTTATTTTTTTATTTTTTTGAAAAAGTCACTAAGCCTGTAAGTTATAGGCCAAGGGCTTGTTTGGAATTTTTTTTCCCTCGAGGTATGATGTGTGCCAAACAAAGATCATATGCCCAAATTACGACCCGGAAGTTTTCGTTCCAACTAATCCCAACCCACAAAATTTTGGTGCTTCTTTCTCTCTCAGGTTAGGTTTTTGGATGTTTAGGATTTTCCATTGTTTTTCAATAATAAAAACAGCCTTTGAGCCTCATTATAACAAGGGTTAGGTTTTTGGATCTTTAGGGTTTTCCATTGTTTCTCAAGAATTTTTTGGATCTTTAGGGTTTTCCATTGTTTCTCAAGAATAAAAACGACCTTCCAGTCTGATTATAACATAGTTAAAAAACAAAAATGACATTAATTTGGAGGTAAATATCAACTTTTGATTTGTGAATACTATTCAAAATATTCTAGAAGAATCCATAAAAGCTATATCTTTATCATCCACCTAATAATGATTAATAATTAAATTAGAATAATCCATAGAGACTATATCTTTATCGTCCACCTAATAATGATTAATAATTAAATTAAAATTATGGAAACCTTATTCCAAAATAAACAGATTAATTTAAACATATCCATTATGATTTTCTTACCTATACGAATTATAGGTATGAAAAATTGTGTATACCAACTTTCCATTCTTTGATTTTTTTATTTTATTTTATTTCTATATTGCAATGTTTTCATGATCATGAAATATCTTAGAAAATAAAGATGATCTAGGTGTTGAATTTGCGATTGCTTGATGTAAAAATAAAAGAAGGTAAGAAAACTCATTACAAATAAAAAAAATGTTGTCCATATCTATCTCATAAAATTGGATTTTTAATAAATAAATTATAATATATGATATTTATAGAAAAGATTAATTAATAACATGATTATATTTTAAATATAATGGATTATTAGAAAAATATTATTTAATTTTTAACTATATATATATATATACAAATATTATATATATATATATATAATATATAATTAAATAATTAATATTTTTATTATTAGTGATTTTACGTGTAGAAACAATCAATTCTGTGGATTCTTGATGATAGATAGATTACTATAGGAATTTGGAATGGGATAGAAATATTAATTTAATCCCAGAAACTTTATACAATTTAAACATTTTATTATAATTAAAAATTAATAAAAAAAACAAATAAATGAATATAGATGAAATTAACATATAGGGAATATTTGTCAACTAAAAATAAAGATTAAATAATTTCTTTAAATAAAAAAAATAATAATTTTTATTTAATTAAAAAAATCAAAATAAATTTTATTCCATTGTATGATAAAGAAAGGGACGCTCGACAAGCAATGACATCTTGAATTTCGATTCGTGTGTATCAGCATAGAAGAGCATGTGAATATGATATATATTCCTGTGATATCTTCGTACATCGAGTTATATCATATCTCTAACATTTGTATTGTACTGAAAGTTGGATCGGTGTGGAATTTTCTGCCTTTTTATATCTCATTGTACACTCTCTCTATACGGCCCACTCATGGGCAAACTTTAATGCTTTTTTGCGCCAGACAAAAGTAAAAATTGAAACTTAAATGCCTTTCTGTAGCAGACTTAGAAAAAATCGAATAGAATATCTGAAGTACGCCTATCAAAAGTAAAATTGGATTTGGAAAAAAAGAGCACAAAGTTATAGAGAAAAGAGAGAGAATCCATTGAATCATTTAGCGTTAAACGCGTCTATCCGACGCTGACATATGGTAAGATGGAAAAGCTGACATGTGGCACATTCAATCAACATCATAAATTTATCTTTTTAATCCTTATAGCGAGCCTAAAATCAAGATTTTTCTATCACTAGATTGACAAAAAGAAACCAAGTGAGAGAGCCCTCTCCAATGGTAGTAGCGCTGAATCCTAGCGTAAAAGTGCTCTGTGGCCTCATTTCTCTCCTCAGCCTATGAGAATTTAGAGTGCTAACAGGGGAATATTGGACGTAACTTTTTTTCCTCAGCTTAGCGAAATTTATAGAGTGCGAACCAGGGGAATATTGGACGTAACTTGTGGCTTCATTTCTCTTTTCAGGTTATGAAAATTTATAGAGCGAATTTATAGAGTGCTAACAGGGAGAATATTAGACATAACTTGGACATAACTTCCATTCTCAACAATTAGGAGATGTGGTCTTTTTTGGTGAAATTTAGAGTTAGTAAAAAGAAGACAAGATATAAGTAATTTCTATTGAGTAGAAGTAGTGATTAGAAAGTACACTGTGTTTGAAGGAATAATTATGTTCCTAGAAAAAAAATGGAAGTGATGTAAATAAAAATGTATCAGGCTATTTTTGGAAAAAAATTACTATTAAATTACAATGAGTACTTTTGCAAATTCAAAATAATTATGTTCCTAGAAAAAATGGAAGTGATGTAAATAAAAATGCATCCACACTACTTGGAAAAAAATTACTATTAAATTACAATGAGTCCTCTTGAAAATTCAGAATAATTATGTTCCTAAAAAAATGGAAATGATGTAAATAAAAATGCATCACACTACTTCCTGGAAAATGATCACTATTAAGTTACAAAAAGTCTTTTTGCAAATTCATATGACTGTTAATAAAGGATTTACATGAATAATTCAATACCTAGTATTCGTATTTAATGTATCCTAAAAAGGAATATAACTGAAAATATTTAAAATTCCTAACTAACAGAGACAAGGAAGTTAATAATTCGAAGGTTTCTTGGAGACTATTTTAGTCCTAGGGTCGAGTCCTACGGTCGAGTCAGACTATCCAACAACCTAGGATGTCTGGGTCCAATGCAACCCCACATTAGTTTCTAGAGTTGAATAACAAGGCCAAACCTTGTATAACCCGGGGAGGAATGAAACAAAAAAAATAAGCCTATAAATGAATTCTAAATACAATGAAGAAAAGAAATAAAAGATAGCAGATATATTAGTGGAAGTATTCAAATAGAAACAAAACCAATAATTGAAAAAAAACACTACACTTATCTGTATTATATTCAAATATCTGCTTAGAACTGATTAATTTATACAAAACCAGAACAAAAAAACCCTTTCCGTGTCGATGAAACCACATTCACGGGAATTAAAGGAAATAATAATAACACATTTCATAAATTAACATCCTTCATTTAAAATATCCATAACTTAATTAAGTCAATACGCCCATCCAAGCTGGTGATGATACCAATAGGACGTATTTTATATCCATATAACCTCAAGTCACAACAACTGTCAGATACCTCGCGGCTGTGCCAAAATACAAGAAAATAAATAGAAGCACTTTGCGGCCACATTTGGGCTGGCAGTGTATAATTTGTCCCTAGACATTAAATAAAAGGCTAAGAAAACAACTGAAGGGACCATCCCAGAAACTGTTACGAAGAGAGCACAAAATTCCTGAAACCTAGAAAGAAGAAAATACACAAAAGTCAGTCAGTCGGCCCTATTACTCCTGTTCCCAAAATCCTAAGAGATTAGAAGAAGAGGGTAGAACAAGGTCGGAGGACCAACCTGTTCAACCACCTGTCTAGAAGTACACGACATGTAAGTAAATCGAAATGATAATAACGAAAAGAAGAGGTAATAAAATAGAAACCTGAGAGTTTTAGCACGATCTTATGACATACTTGGGGTAGTCTGATATTACGAGAACCTATCTGCCATGAATACGTCGGAGCAACAATTAATACAAAGTAACCATAATCTGCATAGTGCATGCACAGGAAAGGAAGCGAATGTAAAACTACCTTTCTCACATTTGGAATGATGACCGAGCAGCTGGTGTACCTGAGAAACCCCATGCCGTCTCAAGCTCAACTCGTCTGAAAACCTCAGGGAGGAGTACTGTATGCTTTTAGTTTAAAAATAAAATTTATGCAAAGGCTATGGAGATCAAATGGCTAGTAAACATAGTGGCGCTACAATAGTTTACATGGTGCACACGACGAAAACCCTGAGCTATAAGGGTTTGTAGTAGAGCTCTTTTCCACACCAAGCAGAGTGTAGATGATGACAATCCGGGCTGAGAAAAGGAAGTAGTTACCTAAACCATTTTGGAATGTGAGGGACCGTCAGATCAAGACCTTGTGAATCAACGATGGAACAATTCACAGGTAAACGAATCTAGGGTTTGGGAAGAACACGAGGTACTTGGTAGATGGAAAAAAAAAACGAGACTCGCTGGCTACCATTCATAATGTTTATGCACTTATAATATTTAATGCCGAGGGTGTGTCCAATATTGTTAAGCCATGTTATAAGTAATTCCGAAAACGTACATATTAACATGATGTAATCGGGATAAATCTTAAGTCCATTTTGTTACACATAGATGTTTCAACTATGTAGAACTTTTGATTAATATAAATATGTTGGTTAGTGTACAAGCCTTATGGCTAATGTGGTAATATTATTTATATGTGCTAGGTGAGCCTTATTTCATGGTAATTGAGTTGGTAAAATATTAAGTCCATTTTGTTACACGTAGATGTTTCAACTATGTACAACTTTTGATTAATATAAATATGTTGGTTAGTGTACAAGTCTTAAGGCTGATGTGGTAATATTATTTATATGTGCTAGGTGAGCTTTATTTCAGGGTAATTGAGTTGGTAAAATATTGTTTTTGGTTAGGTGGGGAAACATGTTACCCATAGGTTTTATTTTAGATATTAGTATTAGGTTATAAATATTGAGTTTTCATATTAGGTTTTTAATATTAATGTTTTAATATAAGTAAGGATAACTTAAGTATTCAATTAAATGAGTAAGTTTCAATTAACAATAAAACCTAACTTTATATTATAAAATCTATTATATAAATCTTACATATTAATTGTAATATTATAAACCTATAATTTTAAATCCGAATACTATAATCTCAGTATTATAAAACGTATATTACAAGTCTAATATTAAATGTTGATATTAAATCCTAATATATATAAAACCATATATATTAACAATCCAATATTATAAACAGTAATATTAAACCCAATATCATATTAGATCCTATAATATAAAACCAAATGTTAAACTAAATCTTAATATTAGTCAACTATTTAGATATTGACTATAGAGCTTGATGTTGTTTGACTATTGTAGTTGAATATGTTTGATTATTTCATCCCTTTGGCCACAACACAAAGGATTTGAACCTTAGATATCTCAATTTTCATAGATTTCATATTAATTCAATCACAAATTGCACTGCCCATAGACAAAAACCAATTTTTTAAATCTAATATTATAAAACATAATATTATAAACAGTCTTATAAACCCTTATATCATAAAACATAAATCCTAATATTTTAAATATAAAAATTATAAAACCTAAATTATAAACTCAAAATTATAAACCCTAATATAAAAACTTTAATTTCATAACCCTCATAATATATTAAACTATAAATTTAATATATTACAAACTCTAATATTCGACCTAACTATTAAATAAACCTTAGTTCTTATATAATTTTATAAATCCCAATATTATAAAAACTTCGAAAATAAAAAATAAGTGACTTATTATTATGAGTAAAATTAAAACCATTTTTTATTCATATCCTTGACTGAAAATCATAAAACTAAATTTAACTAATTTCGATTTATATTTTAAATTCAAAATCTACTTACATACCTAATACTTGTCATAATATAATATAAATACTTTTATCATTTTATATTACGAGAACCTATCTGCCATGAATACGTGGGAGCAACAATTAATACAAAGTAACCATAATCTGCATAGTGCATGCAAAGGAAAGGAAGCGAATGTAAAACTACCTTTCTCACATTTGGAATGATGACCGAGCAGCTCGTGTACCTGAGAAACCCCATGCCGTCTCAAGCTCGACTCGTCTGAAAACCCTAGGGAGGAGTACTGTATGCTTTTAGTTTAAAATAAAATTTATACAAAGGCTATGGAGATCAAATGGCTAGTAAACATAGGGGCGCTACAATAGTTTACATGGTGCACAAGACGAAAACCCTGAGCTATAAGGGTTTGTAGTAGAGCTCTTTTCCACACCAAGCAGAGTGTAAATGATGACAATCCGGGCTGAGAAAAGGAATTAGTTACCTAAACCATTTTGGAATGTGAGGGACCGTCAGATCAAGACCTTGTAAATCAACGATGGAACAATTCACAGGTAAACGAATCTAGGGTTTGGGAAGAACCCGAGGTACTTGGTAGATGGAAAAAAAAACGAGACTCGCTGGCTACCGTACATAATGTTTATCCACTTATAATATTTAATGCCGAGGGTGTGTCCAATATTGTTAAGCCATGT
>APFE030644974.1:0-33160 GCA_000404065.3 Pinus taeda | reverse complement strand
CCATACTTTCCACCATTGTTGGACACATCTGACAATGCAGAACAACTCACACCAACAAATCTGAACTCAGATTGCACAGAGTAGGCGACAACTGATCAGATCATTGACACACATATCAAGAACACTCCCCAACACAAGATCTAGCCACATCGAGTTGTCAAAGCAGGCCAACTCCTTCATGAGGGAAAGTGGTTGACTAGGGACCAGGTTCAACATAATTTTCCTCACCTCATGGAGGCTTTGCATGCATGGGAACCATTGCTTCCTAAGGGGGGAGGAATGATCCAAGTGGATAATGGTGGCCACTTACCTATTCCACCTACACCTCTAGTCAGTTTCATCTGTTTTCTTGTTTATTTTACCATTTACTATTTTTAGCAGTTTTTTTGGGTGATGAACTTCCAGAGTAATTTTGACCCCCTAAATGGTGTTTTTTTGAGGTCCATTGTAGGCCCATAACTATAGGTAGGGGCCTACTACAAATCCTATAGTACTCATAGAGACCTTTCTAACAAGCTCTCTTACATGCCAAACAGAGATAATATTACGAAGTTACGACCCTGGGAAGTTGGTTGCCCAACTAACCCCAATGGGGCCCACAAACTCTTGGAGTTACATCTCGTTGGGTTAGGGTTTTGGTTGTTTATGCTTTTTTCCTTGTTGTTCAATAATAAATAGGCCCTTAAACCTCATTGTAACACAATTCAGAGGCATGTAGCTACCACATCTCTTCTTAGGGATAAGCTACCATCACCTGTGCTAGTTTATTTCCATTCTGTTTGTAAGCATATTTCAATATTCTAACATTAATGAAATGAAGTTTTATTTCTACTGCATCTCTAAATTTACAGTTATATATGTAATTTGTTGCATTCCTATTTAAGTTTGGAGAAAGAGTGGAGTACAAGAAGAGATAAAAGCAGAGGTTGCAGGAAGCAGAACTAGAGTTGCAGGAAGTAGAACATAAACTAATGGAAGAATGGGAGAAGAGGAGGAAAGAAAAAGAAGAGAATCAAAAGCAGGAAGAAGAAGAAAGGAAAGGTGCAATGGCAGGAGAACTAACTCTAATACAGGTTGAAGAGAAGGAATAGAACCATCCAGTAGTTGAGTAGGAAGGTGAACACATGCAAGATTGGGACATTACTCAGTGATTGAGCATTTGATTAAAGTAACAGACATGGAGGTGGAACAGGAGCCTCAAAATGAAGATGCTGACCTGATGTCGAGTGCAC
Organism: Pinus taeda; assembly: GCA_000404065.3. Lineage (NCBI taxonomy): Eukaryota > Viridiplantae > Streptophyta > Pinopsida > Pinales > Pinaceae > Pinus > Pinus taeda. Next base: position 31,928 of record APFE030644974.1, on the reverse strand, counting down.
CATATATCAATGTTTAGTCTCCACTAGCTCCAGATATAGAGCTAGCCCCGAGCGAGGAAGGGGATGTTGTTCCTCATGATGATGATCCGGTAATGGATGTGTACAATTTGTCATTTTATGAGTTCCAAAAGTAGATTGTACAAGCATAGAGAATGCATTTTTCGGATGATCACTCATCAACTGAATTTGTTAGAGAAAGGGTGATAGCGTCAGACACCATGAAGAATCTAGATGCTATTGACAAAGCAAACTTGGCCTTTGCAAGTGCGACAAGATCAAAAATTTAGTATTTGCTAGCATAGAATGAGAAATTGGCACATAACGTGCAAGCTTCCAAGAAATAAGCAGAACAACTCTGCACAGAAGCACATAAAAACAAGTAACTCACCTCATTTATTGGTAGCATTCAGGCCTCATATGTATGAGTATTCAATAGTTTGGATGTCTTAGTGAAAAAACAAAAGATCCCATCGATTGGCTCACTCTCAAAAGCCAAACCCAAGAACCAGGTCTAGAAGGAGATCGAAGAGTACTTGGAGCAGCTCTGTAACAACCCTAGTGAAAATTCCATGTAATAAAAGTTAATAAAGGAAAACAGATAACCACGGTTGATGGGACACTTATTCCAAGCTGAATGGTGGGAACAACATCCTAGTGGGTGTTCATTTTGTTTATTATGGCTAAGGAAATTGCAAAAGGCAACAGAAAAGGCTTTGGAAAGGCATGAGACATTTAATGGTATTTTATTTATGAAAATAATGGAAATTAGGAGAAAAGGAAGGTGAAAGGTCACATGTTGCATGTGAGGAGGAAATTGAAGGAAAATAATAGAAAATGAAGAAAACAAAGGCCTCGTTGATAAAAAGGCTTCTGAGGGTCAGTTGGCAAGATTTTTCTCAATCTTTTGATAGGTTTTGGTGGAGCTCTCTTCTATTCTCTCTCTCTCATACTCTTGGACACACAGAGTTTTATGGGAGCACTCTTGGAGGAGTGTGGCATACTTGGAGTTTTGGAACAATAAGGCAAAGGAAGAGTAGGAAAGCACAAGAGGATATTAGGTTCAACAACTACAGTGGGTTTCACTTGTAGGTACCAAGTTGCATGTTTGTTCCCTCACTAGTTTTGGCATGCATGTGGTTTATTGGTCATAATCTTTCACTGGCATGGAGGATTTCCTAGATTGACAGTGGTTTTTCCTAGCCTTTCCATTTCCTAGATAGCCATGGTGTTGTGGGTTCATTTCCTTGTTTTTTTCATTGGTTCTCATGTTTCCTTTGGCTTGGGTTGAGTTACTAGTTCCTGGAGCCCTGGTTGGACAAACACTCTGGAGCCTTGTAACAACTTGGATTGAGTTACTAGTCCTAGAGCCTTGGTTGGAAAAATGCTCTAGAGCCCTTGGTAGGTTGGTTTACTAGTCCAGAAGACTTGGTTGGACAAACACTTTGGAGCCCTATATAAGTTGTGGGTTGAGTTACTAGTCCTAGAAGCCTTGGTTAGAACAAACACTTTGGAAACTTGGAAGGCTTGGGTAGGTACCAATCTGATGATGATTTGGTGATTTCTGACCGTAAGGTGGAATCACTGTTTGATGGTCAGAGGTGGTTGGCCTTTGCAAGCCTTAGATGGTTTTTGATTGGTGTGCTTTATGATATCCCAAATTCATGCTTGGAATATGGCACGGGGTGACTAGATGAAGAGAGATTTGGCTCAACTGTGTCTATGGTTGGCCGATTCGTGGAAGTCCCACAACTGGTTGGCCTTTGCATAATTAATATGAGGTTATTTCTCCTTGTTATTTCATGAGTATTGTACTAGTTTATACGTGGATTATATCGTTGTTGTTTCATTGGTATTTATGTTTCTATTATGATGGTATGAACATGTATTATGATAGTGGCTATGTATGGCTCATCATGTTTTTACTTGTGAATGAATGAAAAATATATATATGGATAATGGATGAAACTGCAGCTAATGTGTTGAGGCATCAATGCTTCTTAGCGATTCTCAGATGAGTATGAGACCCCCATGCTTAGATATGTTGTTTAAACCTGTAGATTACATATTTGTGATATATTAGAAAAAATGCATGTCATGGCTAGTAGGAGTCCAGTCAAGCCCTTATTCAAGTAGTTACATTTGTATCATCATTCTACTATTATATTTCATATCTGAAGGTTTCATTTAGTTTTGGTCAGTGACCTGGGCTTTGGGCCTAAAAAAGTGGCTCAAATCTCGGGGACGCGGACACAACATTGGGCAGAAAAGTCCCTAGACACTAGCATACCATGTTGTGGGAGTTTCTAGGGCCCTCTAGATGCATGCATGCCCATATCAATGGAGTGTCCTGAAGTTTAATTGTCTAAAAACTCAGTGGGACTCTGGGGTTGGTTACCTGAGAGGTTGGGATGGTTTCTGAGGGTCTTGTTATTGTTGTTGTGGAAGGTTTGTATGGTGTGTTTCTGTTGGTTCCACTTCATTTATGTGACTTAGGAGGTCGAATCATATCATAGTAAATTCTCATCAAATGTTTACCACTATTTTCTAGTTAATTGGGTAGATGTGGGAGGAGGGTGTTACAGAGTGGTATCAGAGCATGGTTCACCCCTCAAACTAGATGGGCGGTGTGTTGGTCATGCACTCATGTCATTTTCATATGTGTTTCTTCTACTTGTAGTCCATGTCCCTATTTCATTTACATGGCGTTGATCATGGTTGTAGTGATGTCGCCATGTGAAGGTTGATGGTGTTGTTGCGGGATGTGTTGTCATGAGTGTAAGGTTGTATATAGATTTTTTATGCATGTTGGTGTCTATATGTTGTTATGCATGCATTGTCATAGTTATGATTATGCATGTATAGTAGGTCAAACATGCATTGTGAGGTCATCGTATGCATTCTATGTTATCATGATGTTGTTGGTTGTTATGATCCTGATGTGTTGGGTGAGATAGAGCAAGAGATGTAGATTACTAGAGCGATATTTCTGCACTAAACTTTGGGGTAAGAGAAGATCGTCATATGGATTTGTATGGTGGGAATATAGGTATGTAGGTTATGGATTGTTATATGCATTATGGTTATGTGTATTCATTTCATTATGTTGATGTTATGGTTACATACATTATAGATGATAGTTTATTAGCATAGTCATATGCACACATGTCAGATATTCATGAATGATAGTAGCTTGTGGTTGTATGAATTGGTATTTTTTTTAGGTTAGATAACTTGATGATTATGTTATATGTTGTTGATGAGTATGTTATAGGTTAACTTGTTGTGGTTTTATATGATAGTTAGTTTGATTATTATGTTATATGTTGTTGATGAGAATTATATATAACTTGGTGTTCTTATATGCTAGTAACATGATTATTATGGTTATTACATTAAGATTTTGATGTTATATGTATCACACTAAGTTGGATTGGTCTATGAAAATGGTTAGGGTTATGCCATTTAGGTATGAGTTAAAATGATGTGATATTATGTCATACAAATCTAAACTGACTGTGCAGATGTGATTATTATGTATGAATGATAATTGTTTAGTAGTTTATGATATGAACATGTTAGCTAGTGAATATTATATCATGACCTTATTTATGGTTGAGTTGATATGTTGTGAATTTATATCGTGCTAATATAGGTTGATTGTGTAGACAAGATAACCTCCCCTGAGGTATATTAAGGTATGAGTTTTCTTATGTCGTCTATTTGGTGTTTGAATGTTTGACTATGTTGTTTATTTGGTGTTTGAGTGTTTGGTTTCTATTATTTTGTCTATATCTTGTCTGAATTTTTTATTACTAGAATGATATGAGTATGTATCTATAATTTTTCTTTCCAAAATGACTTGTTTTAAGATGGTTGTACTGATACATGTGTCGAGACAACTGATATGTACTCAAGTGTAAGTAGGTGATAGTGGTAGCATTATGTATTATGACTGATGAATGTGAGTGGATTGTTGAGTATGACATGGGCGTTAGACTTGGTATAGGTTGATTTCCAATTAATATACATGATGTATTGATGTTTGTAACATGAGATTGACATGTGTGCACAATTGAAAGGGAAAAATGCTTGGTCTTAGATTGACAAGGTAATAGATGATGTGTTTATATAACCAACAATTAGGTGATGTGACAATGCATAGTGAGACTCAATTGCAGCAACAAAAAGGTAAAAGAAAGGAATTGGGTGAAAATTCCTTTGGCTATGTTTGGAAACTGCAATTCCAAATGAGGGAATGCTTCACATACAAGAAGTCTTCTTAACCTTGAATTTGTCTGAAATTATGTGGATATGTGATATATTCATGAACATGTATTTGACAAGTATATTAGCTAGTCTCTAGTTACAGGTGGATCTGTTGGGAATGGAGTTCCTTTAGAGATGGCATGGATGTGTTCAACTACAAGGCAATTTTCTTGGCACAACAAGTAATATAGCTAATATATTGTATATTTATTTATGCACTAACAACTATGTGTTTATGGTAGCATGATGTAGGGGATTACATGGAAAAGAGGTTGCCATGAAATATTGAAGAAGGCTCAAGTTGAGCTTTCCTCGAGAACCATGGGATTGAGTTATGGTGTTTGTTGCTAGTCTTGTGATTTTGGTATTTTGCGACTTGTTGCGCTTGGTTTGTGGTTTTGATTGTGTCTAGTGCATGGCCATGCCACTTTGTTCGCAGTGTCATATTGTTATTGGTTTTCATGTTTTTCTTCTTGTTTGTGGTTTTTTTTTTGCCTTTTATGTCTTGAGTGTCTTGGGAATTGGTTGGGAAAGAAGAAATTTTATGGAGCTCAGTGATAGCTAAATGAAACCTAGTAGGTAATGTAAGACCCAAATGAAGCTTGGCGCATGAGTAAGGGAAGTTGAAGGTGAGAATATGACAATTAGTTGGATTGGTTTGGTCCATTAGAGTAAATGGAGAGTGGCAGTACAGTCATGAGAAAGGTAGTAAGAAAGGTGGAGTAAATGGATCTGAGGCATTAGATGCCTTGGCTATGTTGAGAACAATTTTTCTCAATGTTGTGCATGGGGTGCACAGATAAAGGGAGTTATCTAAACCTTGACCTTATGGTATTTGGTAATTATGTTATGATCATGATTATGATGATTTTTATATATGTATACATGTATGTATGTCATGTCTGACAAGGTCATCATGGATCATGGTTGTTTCCTGCTTATGTTTATATGTATATATGTGTGTATGTGTCTCATTGTATGATAGTATCATGATTATTTTATGCTAATGTTTATGTATAAGTATGTATGTATCCATGCATCTATGTCACCATCTGACCAGGTTGTGAGGGATCATTCTTGTGGTGGAATTATTTCTTATGCAGGTGAATGGCATGACGAGGTTCTTAGTCTTATACACATCAAGTGGGAAGAGTAGTCATGAAAAATATATGAGGTCAGTATCATGTGGATATGAATTTATATTGTATGCTTGTATTATGCCTATGTTTATGTTATGACAGGTAAAATTGAATGATACATCAGTAGAATGAAAATAATGTGCTTTGTGGCATGCTAGCATAAACATGGATGGCAGAGAGACACTGGAAGCAAGGTTGTTGGGTAGAGATAGTGTGGTTTGGATGTGTAGTACTATTGTTGTGCATATGTTGTATATGTTGTACATGTTGCATCTAAGATGTTGTGTGCATGTGGTGTTGTGTATATATAGTGTGTGTATGCATTGTTTACGCCATGTTATGTATAGGGCGGTATAGATAGTGTTGTGTGTGTGTTGCATATGCAATGTTGGGTATATATGGTGTTATGTACATGTTGGATATCCGATGTCATGTACATATTGTACTGTGAACATGATGGATATGCAGTGTCGTGTGCATATGGTGTTATGTACATGTTGTATATGTAGTGCTATGTACATATGGTGTTGTGTGCATGTTGTACATTTGGTGTTATGTACATATGGTCTTGTGTGCCTGTAGTTCTATGTACATGTCATACATATGGTTTTGTGTGTAGATGGTGTTGTGTACATGTCGTGCATGTGTTGTTGTTTACATGTGGTGTCATGTACATGTTATGTATGTGGCACTGTGTACATGTGGTATTGTGTACACATTGCATAGGTGGTGTGGTGTACATGTGGCACTATGTACACATTGTGCAGATGGTGTCGTGTACATGTGATGTTGTGTACATGTTATGCAGGTAGTGTTGTGTATAGGTGGTACTATGCAATTGTTGTACATGTGATACTGATTTTATGTGCATGTCGTACATACTATGTTCTTACATGCGGTACTATGTATGTGCATTGTGTAGTCATGGTATCATGACATGTGTATTCGTTGTGTTGTACTTTGTGTATGTATATGTATTGTGTTGTACATCGGGTGTAGGTGTATGCATTATGTGGTGGTGTATACTAGATGTAGGCATATGCATTATGTTCTGTTGTACACTAGGTGTAGGTGTATGTGTGGTATGTCAGGTGTAGGTGCATGTATTGCACAATGTTGTATGTCATGTGTGGTTGTACGTGTGTGATGCACACTATGTGTATGTGCAATTAGTTGAGGAGAAGGCTTCGGGTGCTTTCTAGGTATGGCAACCAATCCAAAGTGTGTACGGAATAAGGACAAAGGTAAAAGATAAGAATTGATTTAAGGATAGGTATCCATATTTTATTTCAATTTTATTATACATGTGATTCATGATTCTGACTTGTGATGCTTACATGTGATTTATGATTATGGTTTATGATGATTTCATACAATTCATGATTTTAATTTATGATGGTTGATTTTGAGCTAACTGGATGTGATATGTATATTCATGATGATTTGATCAAACAATTAGTTTGACTTGTTGTGACATCAAGTAAACAAGATTGCAAGTGTGCCTTATTGATGAGCTACCAATGGGGTATGATGTGAATTTATTTCACTTTACTTTAAATCTAATGGAAGTTACGTGCTTGGTATAGGAAGCATGGAAATGTCCAGTTGGGTGGTTGAAACTGACTACAAGAATTAGCAGCATCAGTGAAAGGAATTGGAATAGGCAGTAGTATGATGGTAAATCAATTCAGGAGTAGGGCCATTGTGGGACATTGGTACCTAATAGTGTCCATTGATTTCCATCAGAATGTTATGACTTGTATGATGGTTGTAAGGTAGGGATATGTCTTGGCTTTTGTATCTTCCAATGTGAGGAAGCTTTGTTAAGGGATGGACTACCCAAGATGGGGATGCCAGTGGAACTTGGAAGGTATATGACTGCACAGAAGGGGGTGACCGGATTTCCTGAGGGACTGTGTAGTAGAGAAGGGAAGGTTGGGGATGGATTTGTTTTGGTCATTAGCATTTCCAAATGGAATCATATGCACATTGGGAGTATGCCCTAGAATAATGAGTCAGTAACAGTTCACTAAGGGGACAAGTGGCACTGGATTGTAGCACTAGACATTGCATGTAGATTTGAATTTGATAGTGGATTCTAGACTTCCTAGGAAGGAGGTTAATCCCAGTACTACTTTTGAGGGTGGAGGTGTGGCCTATGGATTCCCTTGTTGATTGATACAAGCATCATATCCTTTTATTTGCTAGTTGAGTAAATGTATATGTGTATATGTGTATATTATTGTAAATATTGTATCAATCTAGTTTATAAAGATCCATATATAGTATGGTTATTTGTTGGGTGAAACAAATGTGTATATGTATATGTGGTTACTGTAAATAATGTAATGAGCTATGTTATAAAGCTCTAATAAAAAATATGTTTGTCATGTTTTAGAAGATGGTTATTATAAATACTACAATGAGATGTGTTATAAAGCTCCATCGGTTGTATGTTTATTTTTAGTAGATTTATTGTTTTTAGGTGTTGTTGAACACTGAGGATGGTATTCCCCCAAGGAGGAGGGTTTTGTAATAGCCCTAGTGAAATTCTATGTAATAAAAGTTAATAAAAGAAAATTAATAACCACAGTTGATGGGACACTTATTCCAAGCTGAATGGTGGGCAAAACATCCTAGTGGGTGTTCATTTGGTTTAGTATGGCTAAGGAACTTGGCAAAGGAAATGGAAAAGGATTTGGAAAGGCATAAGGCATTATTTGGAATTTTATTGATGAAAATAAAGGAAATTAGGAGAAAAGGAAGGTGAAAGGTCATAGGTTGCATATGAGGAGGAAACTGAAGGAAAATAATGGAAAATAAAAGGCTTATGAGGATCAGCTCGCAAGCTTTTGCTCGATATTTTGACAGGTTTTAGTGGAGCTCTCTTCTATTATCTCTCTCACTCATACTCTTCGAAACTTAGAGTTTTGCGGGAGCACTCTTGGAGGAGTGTGGCATAGTTGGAGTTTTAGAGGAAGAAGGCAAAGGCAGAGCAGGAAAACATAAGAGGATATCAGGATCAACAACTACATGGGGTTTCACTTGCAGGTACTGAGTTGCATGTATGTTTCCTCACCAGTTTTGGCATGCATGGCATACGAATGTGGTTTATTGGGCATAATTTGTCACTGGCATGGAGGATTGCATGGATTGACAATGGTTTTGCCTAGCCTTGCCATTTCTTGGATATCCATGGTGTTGTAGGTTCATTTATTTGTTTTTTTGGTTGGTTCTTATGTTTCCTTTAGCTTGGGTTGAGTTACTAGTTTCTAGAGCCTTGGTTGGACAAACATTCTGAAGCGTTGTAATAGATTGGGTTGAGTTACTAGTCCTTGAGCCTTGATTGGATAAACGATCTGGAGCCCTTGGTAGGTTGAGTTACTAATTCTGGAGCCTTGGTTGGACAAATTCTCTAGAGCCCTATATAAGTTGCAGGTTGAGTTACTAGTCTTGGAAGCCTTGTTTGGAACAAACATTCTAGAACCCTAGAAGTCTTGGGTAAAGACCAATCTAATGATGGTTTTGTGATGCTCGACCATGAGGTGGAATGAATGTTTGATGGGTTGAGGTGGTTGGCCTCTAGAAGCCCTGGCTGGTTTTTGATTGGTGTGTTTTATGAGATCCCACATTCATTCTTGGAATACAACATGGAGGTGATTGGTTGAAGAGAGATTTGGCTTAGTAATGTCTACGGTCAGGTGATTCGTGGAAGTCCCACAATAGGTTGATATTTGCATAATTAATATGAGGATTATATGGTTATTGTTTCCTTGGTATTTATGTTTATATTATGTTTGTTATGCGCATGTATTATGACAGTGGCTATGTATGGCTCTCATCATGTTTTTACTTGTGAATGAATGAAAAATGTATTTATGGCTTAATGGATGAAATTGAAGCTAATGTATTGAGGCATCAATGCTTCTTAGTGATTCTTAGATGAGCATGAGACCCCTATGCTTAGATTTGTTGTTTACACCTGTAGATTACGTATTTGTGATATGTTTGAAGAAATGCCTTCCATGGCTATTAGGGGGTCTAGTCCAGCCCTTGTTCAAGTAATTACATTTGTATCATCTTTCCACTATTATATTTCATATCCGATGGTGTCATTTAGCTTCGGCTAGTGACCTAGGCTCTAGGCCTGAAAAAGTATCTCAAATCCAAGGGACGTAGGCACAACATTTGGTAGAAAAGTCCCTGGACATTGGTATACCATGTTGTGGGAGTGTCCAGAGCCCTCTGGATGCATGCATACCCATATCAAGGGAGTGTCCGAGATTTTAATGGTCTAAAAATTCAGTGGGATTCGGGGGTTGGTTACTCGAGAGGTTGGGATGGTTCTCGAGAGTCTTGTTGTTTCAACTTGTTGTGGAAGGTTTGTATGGTGTGTTTCCATCAGTTCCACTTCCTTAATGTGACTTATGAGGTCAAATCATATCATAGTAACTTCTTGTCACATGTTTATCCCGATTGGTCGATTATGTGGGAGGAGGGTGTTACAAGCTGAGACAGATTACCACTAAGGAAGATTTGGAGTTCAACAAACAAAACATGCATAACTACATATGTGGTCCTATCCATATTAGAAAAATGTTTCTCATGCTTTAGAGGGAAGTTGAAACTGGTTCCAAGTCATTGTACCAGGATGCCATGAAGGCTAGAGTGTGCTTGTAGATAGACACCATCACATAGTTTGGGGATGTCATCACACAATACCAAACTTAGCACCAATATGTGATCGAGAAGCATCAACTAGAAGTTGTTGAGCTAGAGTTCTCCCATACTCAACCATCATAGTGCTTTTTCTTATTAGGCGGTCAAGTTATCTCTACCCTATTTTGTCTTATATGGGTACAAATGTAAATTGTAATATTATTTGTAATTATGTTGTAAGTGAAATTCCAAGTGTCAATATTAGAATATGAAGAGTCACGATGTAATGTAAAGAGTCATTTTGTAAAGAAGTAGAAGAGTTATGAGGGTAGTCGAAATGTCACAAAAGGAAGTTGAAGAGTCACCCCTCTTGTTATAAATAGAACCTCATAACTCATGTAAGGGGATTTTTGGAGAAAAGCTTTTGGCTAGGCTTAGGCTTAGAAGGAGGCTGGGATTATTATGAAGAGCCTTGACTTCCCTGTAGCATAGAACGAGTATACTTCTTTGGAGGATCAAGTGTTCTTGATTTTAATGTTCTATTATTGGGGCTAGTGGTCTGCCAATGGTGTAGGTATGAATGAAACTTTCACTTATAATAAAAATCAGAACCAACACGCTTTCATGCATATGTTTTGAATATAGTAGGACTATTATTTTTGTATTTTCAATTTATGCTATTTAAATTAAGCTTATGCTTATGAGCTATTTTGTTTACATTTGTATGAATCTTGTTAAATGCGTGTCATTGTATTAATTCGTCATTGTTAACTTGTGGACTTTTCTGCATATTTTCTTGTGATGTCATTATGCTCGTGTGTTCCTTTCAGGTTGCATACTACTACAAGCTTCCAAGGGGTGCACTTCCTTTTCCCTTCATGTGTTGGAACCTTCATGCATCACACTTGACTTTCCGTAGGGTCACACACTTACTCTCACCAAAGTTACATACTTCACTTTGCGCGTTTTCAGTCAAGGCATAACATTACCACCCATTGTTGGGAATCCTACTCCAAACAATGTGAGGTCTAATTGGGAATTAATATCAGGGAGATCCCCTGAATGTTGGAGATTCTAGCATCGTCAAAACTATGACACAAGAAATGAAAATAGAGGCAGAGCAACTAGTGGAGAACTAATAGGTTGGTACACAAGAACTTGCTAATGATTTTGTTGTCACACAAGAACAACCAACTAAGTTAGAGTAGCCCGTGGAGAATCAATTTTCTATCACACAAGAACCAATATCTGAGGTAGTACAAATTAAGTATGAAAAGAAGAAAGAGACACAGGAGAATTCACAAATGTCTATTGATGACACTATTGTATGGAAACACATGGGACAATACAACCCAAAATTGTGAAAGATGATAATTTTGACATAGCATTTTCACTTGTAGAATTAAGTAAATGGAGACAAGTTATTTTTAAATTAGCAATGATTAAAGAAAAAAGGCCATATAAGATAACTACTATCATGTCTTTTATGGATATTTTCAAGCATAGTAACTTTGTAGAAGAACATTTGTAGTGTGAGTTGTATCTACATGAGTTCATTTGTTATGGAGGGAAGAGTTTCCATCTATCACCTTATGTGGGGGACATCCAACTAAGAGCATTCATTTCATTTTCTTCAAAATCAAATAAATTGGAAATTAACCCATGAGATTGTAACAACAAACAAGGAAAATAAGGTGTTGTGGATTTGAGAGGAACTTGGTCCTATTGCAGCAGTGGTTATAACTTATGGAAGCTTTCTTTTATCTCTATGTAGGATGACAATAGTGTGTGAAGTCTGAAAAGAGTTCTAGACCTATATTCTATAAGTATTGAGTAGCCAAATATGGTGCATTGGAAGGTAACAATTAACATGGGAAGTGTGTAAAAATAAGCATATGAAGACCCATACTACTACCCAAATTTTATACATGCCCTTTCTATAATACCGAAGTATGTTGATTGTATCACATGTTGTGGGCCTAATTGGCTAGAGTTAAAATTTCTATTTCCTCTGATTTAGCTTCTAATGCTAAAGTATCAATATTATTTTCAAGTGAAAGTAGGCAAGGCAGGGATATGGTGGATGGATATGATTTATTCTAAGGGATACAATGATATTATTGAGGATCTAGAAATGGATTATAATTTCATTGAGTTACACTCACAACATGCATTAAAAGCCAACCGATGGATCTACCCGAGGACATGCAATCACTTCATTTGGGGGAGATTTTGGGCCCAACAATTGGAATCCTTTTCATCACTCTTTCCTTACCTTATTTACAATTTTCAATTTCATAACCACATCCTTTTATTCAATTGATTATCTTTTTCAACTAAGATATGCCACTCTCTCATGCTACTCTAACTTATGCAATTTTTCTTGCATTTGATGAGATAACTATTTTGGAAGTCTTTAGTAACAGAAAGACAAAGAATAATGTTTATAGCATGACCCTATTGATTAGGATGCTATTATTCCAATTTTTTAGACAATGCAATGTTCCTTTTCTAGGATTTTGCGACGTTGTTACACCAGGCCAATAACTTTGTTGTTATGTTTATGTTGATACTCTATTTTGCATTGACAAAATTCTCATTGATATCTTTAGAAGATAATGTTTATGTTGTTAATTAGTGGGGTCATCCAGGACCATTGTGCCAAAAAGGATTTGAATTTTCTTGACAAATTAACCAATTCATCCATAACAATTATGATCCCTAGTATTTTAGCTACTTGTTAAAACAAGTAACCTGTTATGGCAACGACTTTATTTGATAATATGTTGTAACTTGTTTCAAGAAAAGGATTTTAGTTTGAACGACTTGAGAATAAAAGTGTTCTCATGGTTATTTATGATTCTAATGCGAAGATTATATAGAAGGGATAAACCTATAAGAAATGATGTCTCTACCCTCTGCAAAGGGTGAAATCATCATTGTTTAGAATGCACATCTTGTATTTTTCAGAGCTAATGCAATCTTATGTAATTTCATGATTCACTTATGACCTGTTGTGGTATCCCATGAGCTGTAATTTTGTTAGCTCTCTGTGAAGGAGGAAGGGCCCTCCATTTTAGTAGGGATGACTATGTCTATATAGGTTGTGTAGTTACTTTGATTAATTCTCTTGTGGGCTAAAATATTTCAATTCCTAGCATTTCAATTTATTGTTGTTACAAATTTCTTGTTTGATACATTGTTGTTACTTCTTGGTTGAGTTAGCTTGTAGAGTACTTGAATACATGTCACTCGTGTTTCATCATAACTATTACTAGATTGATTCTTATTAACTATGTTTATTTTCTATTGCTCAATTGTTGCTACAGTTTTACAATTCATTATCGATACAAAATATTAGTTAGTTGTTGTCACAGACCGATACATTTTATTAAGAAATTGGTTATTTCATTTTATTTCTAGTTGTGAGCATAAGGGTTGATGATTGTGTGGGGTTGTGGTTGAATTATTTTATGCAAGTGAGGAATCTATTTCAAGGAGTGATATTTCTTTTCCAACAAGAGTGATATTAGCAAAGATGAATGCTATTTTATTTTGCAAGTGTGATTTCCATTTTCAACATTGTGTCTAGAGAGTCATTTTCATGTAAGTGTTGGTTTCAGAGTGAGACTTTTTTTCGAATTGATTTCCATTCCTACAAGTGTGAGTAGTTATATTAACATTTAATTCGATTAATTTCTAATTTCTTGTAGAAGGAAACCATAGTGATAATTAGGAATTAGTCAATGTTAGTTGATGATTGCTTCCTACATATATTTTTCATGATAATCTTGAACTAAACATACTTACCCTGGTTGATAGTTTATGTGTGAGTGAATGAATTTGTTTACTAAGACAATTAATTTTCCCAACAGAACTTGAAAATATTATTATCATGATAATATTTTTTATCTTGTTATTCAAGAAATATTATGTTTCCTTGAAAGGGCCTAATATTTGAGTGTTCTAGAGAAGGATGAATTAATTATGTGGCTAGATTTTTGGGTGACCTTGTATCATTTTTTGCAATTGGTGCTAGCCATTTGGTATTTCTTGTAGGTATTATCTTATTATAGAGATATATAACAAAATTTCCTTCAGAGTGGCTTGTTTAGGAATTTAAAACTCAAGAGGAATAACTAGAGAAATTCACAACAAAGAATTAAAAAATGTATTCCACCATGGAAACCATAAGTGGAAATAAGTATTTTAGAGACAATGAGACTAGGAACAATCAAGAGGAGATATTTGACCTTCATTGTTTCCATTGCAAAAAAGTTGGGCATGAAGTAGAGTCCCTTAGGACAAGATAAAAGACATTTAAGAAGATAAAGGAAATACATTAGAGCTGGTCAAAGGCAAAGCATCTAAACTACTCATTATATTGTTTCTCATTACAATATTACCTTAAATAATCATTTATTTCACACAAATTTTCTTCTTGGAGACATGCATGGCTTATTGACATAGGCGCAACATTCCATGTGGCCTTATAGAGAGAATTATTTGAAGATAATTTATAGCATATTTTGTACATAAAGCAAGTCTCAAACCTTCAAACTTTGGCACCATTAGGCATAAATTTCCTAAATTCCCATATTTTTCTTCTAAATGATGTGCTCTATCTTCCAAAGCTATGAAGGAACATGCTATCTCTTATACACATTTGACGTCAAGGCCACTCCATTCATATGATTTGCTAGATTTGGATACATTGATTATGACAATGTTCATTTGTTGAAAAAAAATGATTTTTTTGTTTTCCTACAATTCCTAAGGAAATTGAAGCAATGTGAAGCTTGTATCCTTGGTAAAAACATCAAACAACATTTCCATGATTCCATTTCTAGAGAATATAGAAATTGGAATTATAAATTTAGATTTGTGTGACCCCATGCATATTCCATCTATGAATGTGGATAAATATATCATGAATTTTATTAGTGATTATACCAGGATGTGTTGGGTGTACTTGTTGAAAGATAAATCATTGGTTTTTACAAAAAAAAAGAAATATGCATCCAAGAAAAAAGCATAACCACATGTTGGAAATATTTGTACTTATAATGGAGGAGCATATACATATACTACATTTGAAACCTATATTTTCCAACATGGTATTCAACATAAAACCACAATTCCATACAATCCTATATAGATTGGTGGAATTGAAAGAATGAACAATACTCTCTTAAATATGGTTCATTCTGTGATGTTTTTCAAAATGTGAAATTGATGTTTTGGATTGATATAGTTATATGTACAGTATATGTGAAAAATAGGTGCCCATATCATGCTCTTTGAAATAAGACATGAAATGTGGTATGACACATTCCTTTGGTGAGGTGTCTCAAGGTCTTTCGTTATACTGACTATGCCTTGATTCCTAAGAAGAAAAAAACAAACTTGATGCAAGGATTTGGATGTGTATGTTTTTGTCATATTCAAATACTACCAAGGCATATCATATTTCAATGAGGTAAATAAGAAGTTAAATATTTATAGAGATGTTATCTTTCTTCAATGTTCATAGAACTAAAAATGTATTAAGCAATAACTTAACCATCTAAATATATTCGCCCATGTAAATACATATCTAAATTTGATGATGAGATTCCACATCTTGAAGGATGGACCATTATCATGAACTAATATTTCGAACCTCCTTGTGAAGCACCACATCCCCCTCATCAGGAAATATTGGCCACTTCATTAGATTAGCAAGTTTTGGATGATGTGTTTGAGAGGATTAAAAGGATAAACCTTGATACAAATGAAATGTCATCTCAAGCAGTGGAGAAACTTGGACCATCTCGTAAAGGTCCAACTAAGTGGCTTACTAGACACTTGAAAGTTTTCATCTTGATGAGGTTGGAAAGATATGAATTAAAGGGCCCAGTAGACAAGACAAAGGTGATGTATATCATTCAAATTCAATGATGTAAATGACATATATATTATAATATATATATATATATATAATATATATATATATATATATATATTTCATATGATTGTGAATTGAAATTTATCTACTGAATTTAAACAAATTCCTTTGAATAAGTTGCTTCCCGTGATGAGTCAAATAAATCCTCATAGAAGGAGTATGATGCTCTCATCAAGAATGAAAATTTAGTAGACCCTCCATTAAGAACCAAACCAATTATATGTAGGTGGACATTCAAGAACAAGTACAAATTAAACACCTCACTTGACAAGCATAAAGTGGCTCATGTAAAAAATGATTTGTACAAAAATGAGGCATTGATTACGAAGAGTCTTATCCACCATAATAGAATGAGCCACCATTCAAATGATATTTTCCTTGGCAGTAGAGAATGGTTGGAAATTTCATCAATTGGATGTGAATACTACTTTCTTTAATGGAGAGTTGGAAGAGAATGTCTTCATGTATCAACTAGAAGGTTTAGTTGTGAACTGACAAAAATAAAATGGAAACTTAATAAATCCTTATATGGCCTGAAATAAGCATCAAAAGCTAGATCTAAAAAGTTAATTGAGCATGTTTTGAAATTAAATTTTGATGATACAACCCTACTTGTTAATAAATTTATAAAAAATGTTGTATCATTTGTAGTGTATGTAGATGATCTGTAGATAGTGGGGAATAATGGCAAGCATATCAAATCCATAAAGAAATAATCAAAGAAAGGATTTGAGATTACATATTTGGGGTATCGTCACTACTACTTGGGCATTGAAGTGAACTAAAACCCAAAGGACATATCATCTCCCATAGGAAGTAAATTGAGGAATTAATGAACAAGTTTAATATGGATGAGTGTAACTCTTTCTCTACTCTAGTGGAATGGAATTTGAACATTATATACAAAGAAGGAAATTAATTTGAGGATGAAACCAAGTACAAACAACTTGTTCAAAGCCTTATCTACCTTACCACCACCAAACCAAATATTTCATTCATTGTTAGGATCCTTTGTCTGTTCATGAAAAAAACCTTATGAATGACATTGCTTTGTTACAAAAGAGTTCTAAAATACTTTAAGGGAATTTAATTCTTTAGACTAAAGTATTCTAAGGTGGATGAATTCAAACTGATTGAGTATTATAATATAGATATTGATGGTTATAAAGAAAATGGAATGTCAAATTTGAGCTATCTCATGTGTCTTGGATCACCCCTTGTATCATAGAGATCACACAAACAATTAATTCCAATAGATTACACAATAAAGGTGAAATATTTGGTAGTGGTAGAAGTAACAAAAAAGACTTTGTGGCAAAGGAAAATACATGAATATTGGCAAGAGAAATAAATAGGTGAATTCTACTTCTCCTATGGTTGACAATACTTCTACAATCATGTTTGAAAAAAATCCTAAATTCCATGATTGATCCAAGAACATCATACCTAAGAACTAGGAATTAAGGTAAAATTATAAATATTCTTGTAAATAATTGTGGGGAAATATGTAAAGTCATAGTTGGATAGGAAGAGTAATTTGGATCTTGGAAGATGAAGTGATAGGTCCTTCTCTTTGTATTAATATATGGTTCACATTAATGAAATGATCCATCACCCATGGAGTTATTCCTTAACATAACAAGTCTACTTGAAATTTTGTAACTCAAAATACCGATTCGCTTACATATTTACAAATCCATGGACAAATGACATGTTGGAGTTTCCTACACAAAATTCAAGTGTTGTAAATGCCAAAGAACTTAGTGATGACATTAATACTTACATTAATTAATAAAAAATAGTAATAACAAAAAGAATTAATGCTGGTCATAAATAAAATACTTCAATTTTACATTAATTTTATATAGAGAGATAAAGTAATTGAAAGTAAAAAATTAATTTACTTTTTGGTATTTTTTCATCTTAACTATGAGAGATGCTCTACAACCCAACAACATAGTATGGGGGAGATGTATGGGGGAGATGTTTTCATGTAAGGTTGCATTTAAAAATAATAAAATAGTACTTACATTAACAAATTAAAAATAGTAATAACAAAAAAAATAATGCTAGCCATAAATAAAATACTTCAATTTCACCTTAAATTTATATCATTTTGTTATATATAGAGAGACAAAGTAATTAAAAGTAAAATAACTTTAATTTACGTTTTAATATGAGGCACATATGTACTTTCTTCACTACTTAAAATGGAGTTAATAGAAACTAATATTATTGATATTTCATGATGTGTATTTCATTATATATTTAATTTACATTTAATATTTAAAACAAAAATATACTAATAACAAAAGATATTTTACTATTAGCTACAAGTAAAATATTTCAATGTCTATATTAAAATTATTGGTCAATGAAAAATTAATAGAAACCAATAAGCAAATAGAATCCTATAGAATCCTATAGGCCTACTTTGAAAAGAACTAATAAATTGACATTTGGAGTAGATAAATTAATTCCTTCCTCAATCACAAGGACTTGCATAATTGTTGGTAATAACAATTAGTAAATCTACACATATACTATTTTATTCCTACATAAGCACCTAGGAAAACATAAATAATGGTGAAAAGTAACTCTAAGTAGGTATATTTATTTATTCCTATCATTTTTTTTATGCAAAGACTTATTTAAATTATGGTGGGAAGTAAATGAGGGTAAGTATGTTCATTGCATCAATATCTAAAAATGATGCATGAATATTGCAACGATATCCATAAATTATGAATATGTTTTTTCCATAGAAAAAAATAAAATAATTCTTATTATGGTGAATAAAAACTAAATTTTGCAAACTCACAACTCTGTTCATGCATATAAACTATTCATCATCAATTCATGACAGGAGTGAAATACTACAAGTGAAAACCCTAACCTTAAGTTGAGGAAAGAATAAAGATCCAAAGGAATGCATGCCCCTCTAACAAATATCTGGCACGCAAGCCATAGGCTATTAAGAATGAAAAACAAAAAAGGCATATAGGCCCTCCAAAATCCCAAGCTAGGAGCATAAAAAATAAAAATATAGTTCATTGACACACAACGAGGTTGTAAATAAAAACAAAAACTGGTCCCAAGACCCACACCAAGAGGCCCTAATAGATGCATGAAATAGTCCACAAACCCAGAAGGAACCAATGTTGAGTCTTAGTAGAGTTATGACCTAAAGAGGCACTAAATAAGGTAAGAAACCCCCTCCCCTCAACTCTTCATTGCAGTAGTGGTACAATAAAAAAGGTCCATCTAGCTACGCACATGACCCACAAATCAAAGGACCTTGCAAAAAATCAATGGCGACAAAGGCTGAACAACCTTGAAGCCTTGCCGAAGCAAGGTAGATGTCTTAAGTAGATAGAAGGGAAATGGAAAAGGTTGAGTGTGGCATAACCCACAAAGAAAAAAATAACCACCACAAAAGGCCCATTCCATGTGTAGGTGACCAATCTAACAGGTAGAGACATGAAACGAAACCATTATAGCTCCATCCCTCAAATTCTACCCAAGCTGAACATAGAGACGACACATCCAACCATACCAGCACTAGAAACCTATAATGGGAAAAATCATGATGACAAGGAAGAAAATTGTATGGGTGGAGCAGATAGGGTTAGTCACTTGCCCCTCCCCAACTTACCCCATCACACACACACACACACACAGATTATATATATATATATATATATATATATATATTATATATAGAGAGAGAGAGAGAAGAGAGAGAGAGAGAGAGAGGAGTATTTTTGTATTTTTGAGTATGAAGACATCTATTAGAATTTTAATGTGGAGTTAAGATGGATCTAAGAGGCCCTATATAGTCAAGTTAGTTTTACAATAGCCTTATATAAAGTTAAAATATTTCAAAGCAA
This sequence comes from Pinus taeda, assembly GCA_000404065.3. NCBI lineage: Eukaryota > Viridiplantae > Streptophyta > Pinopsida > Pinales > Pinaceae > Pinus > Pinus taeda. Next base: position 12,027 of record APFE030644974.1, on the reverse strand, counting down.
AAGAAAATAATTTACCTTTTAGTATTAGGGAGATCTGTGTAATTGGAGCTGACAAATGGCATGTAAAAAATATATTGTTGATATCACATGATGTGTAATTCATTCTGACTCCTTGAAATATAAAACTTAAATCAAAAGCATATCAATTTTTTTCATTCATTATTGGCCATAAATAAAATATTCCAATGTCCATAGTAAACAACATAATTTTATATCAACATTATACTGAGAATTTACTGTTAGTCTCAGATAAAATATTTTAGTATCCATATTGAATAACATAATTAGAATTAGAATTATAATATATTATTAGTATGTTGCTCAAGTAATATCTCTAGCATAGAAAATTAGGTTTGAAATTTATAGTTTAATAAGGTGAAATATTATGGTGATTAATGCATTGGAATTTATGATTATATCATTATTTAGCATATTTAACGAATAAAGAAGTCGTTAGTGTTTTTGTCTAGTTTGTAACTACTAATAAGTGTGTTTATAGTTATATATACACTAACATGAGAGAATAAGCAAAAGGTAACATGGTTTATCCTAAATACAAATAGTTATTTTTCCATGACTCGTAGCATCAAGAATCAACTAGAGTTAAAGAGTTCGAGTTTCAGCATGAATATTTTGTTGGGCTTATGATGACAAGATCAACTTAGAAGGTAACACAGTTTCAACGAAATACAAATAGTTATTTTTCCCTGAGTTGTAGCATCAAGAATCAGTTAGAGTTACAGAAGGTAACATGGTTTCAATGAAATACAAATAGTTATTTTTCCATGAGTTGTAGCATCAAGAATCAGTTAGAGTTACAGAGTTTGAGTTTGAGCATGGATATTCTATTCATCTTACGATGACAATACCAACTTATGCGCGTTGTAAACCACCCAAGAGTGAGTTTGAGTACGGATATTCTGTTGGGATTACAATAACAAGACCAACTTATGCACATTGTAAACCACCCATTAGTTTTCACCCCCAGTTATTCCAAGGAAGGTGTAGATTCCATGAAGGTGACTCCATGATTGACATTGTTTTTTAGCAGCACAGATTTCATAGATACCATGCTCAAGAGATAAGTACTTTTATTATTATTTTTGAAGGTAGAATTTAGATTAGAAGAAGAGAAAGTGACTTTTCTGTCTTTTAAAAATATATATAATATTGCATATGCATATTGTGAAATTATGTGCATACATAGAACTCATGCTAGTTTTCTTAACAAAGAAAATATGTTATTGCATGTAGATAAAGTTTATATATCTGTAGTAGTAAAATATAAGTAACCTTTCTTGTCTATATATATATATATATATATATATATATATATATATATTATATATATATATATATCATTTTATATGAATTTTATGTAAGAAGATATAGGATGCATGTTATTTTCTTAAAAATGGATTTTGTACTGGTGTATAAAATGATAAGAAATCCAAGATATTTTCTTGAAAATGAATCTAGATTAAAGAGGGTAATTTGTGAAATACTTTCATGGGTGGTGAAAAATAAAAGAGAAAAATTAATTATTATTTTTCTTGGAAAGTGGGATTTTCTTTTGAAATGTGTGTAGTTTTGTATAAAAATAACTACCTTATGTTTTTATAAGATACACGTCTTTGTTGAAGAAAATATAAGTAACTATGACCTTTTGGTTAACTAGAATAAATAAATCTTGTGGTTCTTGAAAAGAACACAATGATTTTGTACTTAGTCATGGTAAAATATTTCCATCATGTTGGTAAAGATTAGTTATTTAATAAATCCATGGAAAATATTCCATGGATTCTCATGAGTAAGAGAGTTCTTTTAAAAAAATAATACTTAGTTATGAAAAAATATGATAACCTATGCATAGATCAAATTCACAGAGATAATATAAGTCATAGGAATCTTATTTGGAAATAATATGTTTTTCTTGTGGGCGAAAGATAAGTCAATTTTGTGAATTCCTTTGCAAGAGTTTACAAAAGTTCCATGTTTTGGTGGGTAAAAAGATAAATGAATTTTGTGTTGTATATTGGATAGTTCGATTTAATTGCATGGTTTAATGCATAAAAAGTTACATTATTATTATTATTTTAGTTCTTAAGGCCAAAAGAAAGGTTGATTATGATACTTTCTTGAAAGAAAATGCATGAGAACTCCGTTATGATACTTTCTTGAAAGCAAATGTAGGAGAACTTTATTATGATACTTTCTTGGAAAATTGCATGATAAATTTGTACATAAAAATATAGAGAAACTATGTTGGGTTCTTGAAAATAACTATGTGTTATTTGCACAAATAAACAATCATTTTATTTGAAAAGAACACATATGTAGAAACATAGATGCAATAGTTAATTACATGTACGAAAATAGAACTATTGTGTTAGATCCTTTTAAAGAGAAACACAGATTTCAAGAACTATTGTGTTAGATATTTTAAAGAGAAACATGAATATGTGTGCAAAAAAGAATAAGTATTATGTTAGATCCTAGAAAGTAAAAAAGTAATTACTTGCAATAAATGTGCTAGCTTTCCTCTGTAACATACATATACTCGTATGCAAGGAATAATGTTAGCACATTAACTTTGTTTTAGAGTAATGAATGTATTTGTGCATACAATAGATTTTGTAAATAGCTCTATCTTGGGAAAGATGCTTTTCGAAAAGGGACTTGCATTTGCATGCACGATAATGATGTCTATCATGTTAGATTTTCCTTAGAAGGGGGCATGCATTTTTATGTAGTATAATAATATCTACTGTATCGGAAACATTATTAGTTACATTGACAAAGAAGAAGTTAAGGGGCTCGCTCTCTTTGAATAAGTTTTTATCTATTTACATGCATGAAAAACAAAGATAAGTTGCTAGTATCCTTTAAATGAAATAGATGGTTCCAGTGGTTTCCTTTGGATATGAACATGTGCTAGTGCGAGAATCATCATAATTATTTGTTTATACATGCACAATGTTATTAGAAGAAGCATGTTGTGATACTATATTTACATCTCATGTATGCACATGAATAGATTAGATGTTAAAATATCACTTTTAAATATTTCTTATTGATTGATTAATACTTTATCTCATCATTTTACCAAAGCTTGTTGACGAAAACAATGACACAAAAGGATCATGATTTGTGCAAAAGATAGGTTATGTTTAACATTGTGGGAGATAAGATCTAATGGTCCCTGTTGATAAGTACGAGTTGTAGGATCATATACTGATGGAAAAATCATGCCACAAGGATATAAAGAGTGGTGATTTGTGCATAATGGTTTCATGACAATTGTAATAGATTTTATTTAGGTATGTTGTATTTTAATGATATTTCATTGTAATATTTTATAACAATTGTTAAGGGATGAACTTCATTATAAGTCATTGAGTGAGGGGTGAACACCCTCATGAGCACTTAATAATAAAATTAAACATTTGTTGGTTTTCACCCTATGGGGTTTCCAGGGTATATCAGTGTTCAATGATGTGATTGATTATTGTTTCAGTTTGATGATGTTGATTCCTTACCTTATGTGATGTTTTGATGATGTTGACTCCTTACCTCAGGTGATCATAATGTCAAGTATGTGATTAATTAATCTGGTTAAGGGAATCATGAAATGGATGCAAGGTTACATTATATAGTTTATAGTTTATGCCAATGGTTATGCAACTTATTATTCCTCTACTAAAGTTACCTTACGTACAAATGAACATTCTATCTAATGGTTAATGAGCAATTGAGAATAGTGATTTGGATAATTACCTGTGGGTAGTTTGTGTAAAGAATTTTGCACCCTTTGCATTTTCATGTGAGGTTACCGGGGTATGTTACATTATATAAAACAAGTGAATAATAAAATAAATTATAGTTAGAACATATTATTAGTGTGTTTCAAAATAAAATTAAATGTTTGTTAGTTTTCACCCTATGGGGTTTCCAGGGTATATTAGTGTTCAATGATGTGATTGATTATTGTGTCACTTTGATAATGTTGATTCCTTACCTCATGTAATGTTTTGATGATGTTGATTCCTTACCTCATGTGATGTTCATAATGTCAAGTATGTGATTAATTAATCTAGTTAAGGGAATCATGAAATGGATGTAAGGTTACATTATATAGTTTATATTTTATGTTAATGGTTATGCAACGTACTATTCCTCTACTAAAGTTACTTTATGTACAAATGAACATTCTATCTAATGGTTAATGAGGAATCAAGGATAGTGATTTGGATAATCACCTATGGGTAATTTGGTAAAAAAAAAATCGCACTCCCTACATTTTCATGTGAGATTACTAGGGTATGTTACATTATGTAAATCAAGTGAATAAGAAAACAAATTATAGTTAGAACATATTATTAGCGAGTTTCAAAATCAACATAGATCCATCTTAACCTGTGGTCTCCTAAGAGGTAAGAGGAATAAAATATGTTGAAGTCTGAACTCTTTATTAAGTTTTTCACTCAAAATAAGTTTACATCTTAAGAAGATCTGGATTTAAGATGGATCTCAACATGAAAATATCCTTTTGAGTGAAAAACTTGAGGAAAAGTTCGCACCTTAAGAAATTTGAAGCAATTTAATTCTTCTGTTGTGGAAATATTTGATAAGAGTTATTTCTCAACTGAACAAAGTCTACTTGAATTTTGTAAGTCAAAATACCAGTTGGCCGACATATTTATAAATCCATTGGAAAATGACATGTTTTAGTTTCATACACAAAATTTAAATGTTATAAATGCCAAAGCACTTAGTAATAGTAATTAAGGGGAAGTGTTAGAATATTTCAAGCTTGATTAAATTTAAATTTCTTTGTTTTAGAAAGCCCTAGATGAGCTAAGTTGAGATTCTTTATTACTAGCTCAACCATATAAATTAAAGCCGTAGTATAATTAATAGACAAAATGGTTTTTTGGCTAGAGTTCAACAAGAAAGCTCTAGAAGAGCTAAGTTGAGATTCTCTATTACTAGCTCAACCATATAAATTAATGGTGCTGTATAATTAATAGACAAAATGGTTTTTTTTTGCTAGAATGTGGAAACAATTTCTACCATAATTGTGATTTCTTGTTATTTAACTACACTTTTGAATGCATAAATAGACTCAACATCATGAAAAACCTTTGAGGCATCCTATCTTTGTAGATTAAACAACTTAAGCATATGCTTTTCTAAAAATTGTATCGAACAAAATTAACTAGAAAAAATGCTTGGAAAATGGTCATTTCATCTATTAATTAGACTACATGTAAATTAAATGAATGGTGAATGCCCATAAACATCAACCATAATAAGCATAAAAAAAAAAAAACTTTATATATGTATGTATGTATGTATGTATGTATGTATATCGATACATTTGAAAAATAATGGAACAAAATTCCTAACCATGAAGATTTACCCCCACTTTATGAAGATTCTCAACCTGTAAATATGCATTGTTACAATATCATGACTAATCAATACCACATGTTAACAAAATGATAATTCACTTTATATGACACTTGTTCACATTACATTTTTTTAATTAATTAATTTAATTAAAATGGTAAAACTAACATAACTACTTTGTAGATGAATTTGAACCTTTGATTTGTATATACTATTATAAATATCTTAAAATATTTGATGGAAGTTAAATATTTACTATTCACCTTAATAAATATGTAATTCTATAGATATCTCTAAAAATAAATAAATTATCTTATATATTTTTCATATTTATTTGTTGAAATGATAAAAACATTAAAAAATTATATAAATGTAACTTATTCTTAATTTTGTTTATATGATATAGTATTATCTCATTAATTCATTACATTTTACAATTATAATATTTTTTTTAATTAAAGTTAAAAAAAAAAACACTTTATTACATAATCTTATCAAACGATATTATATATCAATACAATGCTATTCCCTTTTAAGAATCGATGCATTAAATTAAATAAATTCATTTATGAATTTAAGAATACATTACCTTTAGGTTCACTTCCTCCTTGTCCAAAGTAGTTCATCTTTCATTTTACCTACTTTCGCTTCCAAAACTTTCTTTGTAATTTAAAGTACAAGACAAAAGTCAAAACTTCGAATTATTATGAATTTATATATATTCACAATTTTGAAAATATATATAGAAAGTAAAATTAGCATAATTATGTTAATAGATATCGATTTAAATTAATATTATAATACATAATTAAATATTTTATAATACATTAAAAAAACTAACTAAATTATAATTTTATTATTATTTTTATTAAAAAATTAATATATAAGTTAAATATATATATTTAAAAAAATTATGGAACAAATTTTTATCTATGAAAATGTATTCCATTTTACTATATAGATTCTTAATATGTAAATAGACTTTGTCATAATATCATGATTTATCAATACTACATGGCTAAAAACTCATAAATCAATTCATATAACCCTCGTTCATATAATATTTTTTTAATTACTCAACTTAATTAAAAAGTAAAAATATATAGCTATTTGGAGATAGATTTCAATTTTTAATTTGTACATACTATACTAATATTCTATGGAGGTTAAATCCCTACCAACTATCAAATTATAAAGACTTTACACTGAAATAAACATATCTATCAACATAATTATAAAATAAAATTACTATTTTTATTATAATAAAATATTAGAATTTTTAAAATCCTAATAAAATCTACTCTGTTAAATGTTATTATTATTATTCTCATTTTTATATTGTAGATGCATGCTTAAATAGAAAGTTTCAGATCAAAAATTTTTTAAAGAATAATTTCATTATATATGTCATAGTTAAGATTATATTAGTGATTATTATTAAAAAGATAGGCTTTAAAAATATATTCTCTAGATATTTCCAAAAGATAGGATTTAAAAATATCTTCTCTAGATATTTCCAAAACAAATTTTGTTTATTTTTATATAGTTTGAGTGATTGATCCATTCAAAGTTGGTTTGACATGACTCTATTGTGTAATTTTTTTAAGTGTTTATTCTTGAATTTTTTTTATACAATAGTTGTTTTAATTTATTTTTGTCACTATGAGTTTGGTGTCCTAGCAAGGTTAAAGATTCGAATTAGTTTTCCATAAAGTAATTAAATTAAATCATTATAACAGTTGTTATTTTGTTTTTGAGTTAGGCTTAGTCTAGTCGTGGTTAGCCCTAATGTTGGATGGAAGAAAAATTTGCCCACTAGTGGGATGATATAGCTACACGTTTCTGGATGGTTTAATTCCCTCAAAGGTGGCTCCCATGGTGGACCCCTCCCCATGAGTTTTGAACCAATAACCTAGTAGGGACTACAAACTATTGTAATAATTGTTGAAGGTGAATCTCAGTTTTTGGTTTTTGGTTTTCCCTTTTTAATAATCATAAGAGAGTTATAATTATAAATAAAAGTCAAAACAATTATGATGTTGAAATTTTAAAAACAAGCAAAGATTTATATTTACTTTTTTGCATAAAATATAAGTATTAGTCACTTTATCTGTGGAGAAGAGAATTACTTTTAGACTAATTAGGAAAAGAAAGGTAAAATTCCATTGAAGGTCTTATTTTCATAATTGGTTTTGGAAAGTGATTAAGGTCTCTTAAAATTTATGATTATATATTTTTTAAATCATTTTTACCTTCTTTTTTGGATAAAATTTGATTTTGGGCCATTAAGATGATGTTGGGTCCCTATAATACTAGTGATTACCCCATTACTATTGTAGTTGTACCCCTTATTAATATTATTGTGCCCCTATTGTCCCCATATTGTTATTATTGGGCCCCATAGAATCCATTTATTGTTATTTTTGTAGCTTTATATTATTATTGTTAGGTCGGCTGGGTTATATTGTGACTCCTTAGACTCCTATATACAGAAAGGAGGTTTTATCATTTGAATCATCCAAGAATTGTTCATTTATGTAATGTAAAGGAGGTTTCCCCCTCGAAGAGGCTGAATTCTGAGGCATTGATCTATCTTTTCTATCTTTTCTTGAGTTGGTTTTATAACATTTGGTATGAGAGCTTTGGATTCTAGTGTTTCGCTACTCCAAATAGGTCATCATGGCATTTTCTCTATAACTTTTTTTCTGCGACGTTCCAGAAGCTAAAAAAAACCCATTTGAGAAGACATCACACTGAATCTCAGATCCGAATTTCAGAGCTTTTCGTGCTATATCTTTGGAGATATGAACTGAGGAAGTTGGTCCTTTTGCAGAATCCTGAATTACATTCAAAACAGGTGACCTAGGGAAAATCGTCATAACTTTCTCTCTGAGCATCATATTGAAATTTCATAAGTAGGTATAGAAATAGGACAGACTGTAGTTTCTTGTATATATTTTTCAGAGCCAAAATTCAAAACAGGGACACGTGGCATGTCATACAAGTTCGCTCTACTGAATTAGTCTATAATCAAGTCACTGTGGGAGATTTGGCATAAATCTTCATTGGAGAATCCAATTGGGGTTAGACTGGTGGCATTGGAAAGATGACACAGAGGGCTACCGCAGGTCACAATTTCAGAATTGGATGATCTGAAATTACAGAGATACATCAGAGGCAATATCAAACTCCTACAAATTGAAAAAATGTGTGTATATTTTTTTAAATGTTTGCTTAAGCTTGGTTTGAAAAATTTATTTTGAAGGAATTCAAAGGGCATAGGGAAGCATTATTATCAGTAATTGATTCCCCGAAGAAAGAAAATGGAAACACCTAGTAGGTGACCTGAAAGCTCTAGCATGACTCATGAAGAAGAGGAAGAAATGCAACATGATATATCAAAATTACGAGACCAAGTGCAACAAGTGTCACTTGCACAAAAAAATGTAAAAGCTAAGATGAATGACGTGGAAGCTGAGATGGATGATTTGAAGATAGATTTGGAGACAGACATGGAAGAATTGAAGATAAATATGAATAAGTTGCTACAAGAAAGGGTCACTAAGGGTGAGAGGGTAGTAAAGGAAACTCATGATGAGAACAAAAGAAATGTTAATCATAATTCCATAGACTCTAATGTTGGATTGAAGACCCACCATATTCCAAAAATCGATATGAGGAAGTTTGATGGCAAGGATCCCGCAACATGGATATTACAGATGGAGCAATTTTTCGATCTCAATAATGTGCAAAACACACAAAAGATACATATGTCAACTTTATATTTAGAACCAAATCAGTTTGTATGGTATCAATGGCTTTGCTCTCGTAAACAATTTATCACTTGGGCAATTTTTACGAAAGAATTGATAGAACATTATGAGGATATCTCAATAATGTGCAAAACACACAAAAGGTACATATGTCAACTTTATATTTAGAACCAAATCAGTTTGTATGGTATCAATGGCTTTGCTCTTGTAAAGAATTTATCACTTGGGCAATTTTTACGAAAGAATTGATAGAACATTATGAGGATACAAAAAGCAACACATTTTTTAGCCAATTGATAAGTCTCAGACAAAAGGGTTCAATAATGGAGCACATTGAGGAGTTCCAAAAATTGAACATAAGGGTAAAAGATATTCCAGAGGAGCATAGGATTGATGTGTTCATAGGGTCTTTAAAGGATAATATCCAACATGATGTTCGCCTTTGGGAACCTGATTCATTAGAGAAGGCATTCAGGTTAGCAAGAAAAATGGAAAGCAAATTATGGCAACCAGGAAGCATACCACTCACAACTATAAAGACGGAAGTTTGGTTGCCCCTAGTCTTCCACAACCTATAAGGTTGACACCACAAAAATTGGAAGAGAAAAGAGCAAAAGGGCTTTGTTACAGTTGTGATAGAAAATACACTAAAGGTCATAAGTGTGTTGAGAAGAAATTAATCTACATAGATTGTGAAGAGGAAGAAGAAAAGGAGCAAGAAAGGTCAAAATAAGAGGATATACTCCAGGAAAAAAGCCTATATGAAGAACAAATGAATCGGACCATATCTTGTAATGCATTGGTGGGAATTACCACTCCTCAAACCATCAAGATAGAAGGACAAATCAAGAAGAAAAAGGTAATAGTTTTGATTGATTCGGGAAGCACCCACAATTTTATTCATTGTGAGGTAGCAAAAGAATTGAATTGCTTCCTATATCCAGCACCAGAGTGTCAAGTGATGATTGCAAATGGAGGAACAATAAATTGCTCTGGAAAGTGCCATAATATCAAGCTATCCATGGGAGAATATGTAATGACTAGCCCAATGCTTTCCATTCCAATGGGAGGTGCTGATGTTGTACTAGGAGTCCAATGGCTACAATCCTTGGGTACAATAGCTTTTAATTTTCAAGAACTTTTCATGAAATTTTTGTGGAAGGAAAGGAAGTGGAATTAAGGGGTATTGCAAGGAAACCGGGAAAGATAATCAGCTCTAACGGTATGACAAAGCTTCTAAAAAAGGAACAAAGAGGTGTAATTGCACAATTATGTTCGCTAGATGTTTCCACATTGGAATCATCTATTCCTCCAGATCTCCAAAAAGTCTTGGACAATCATTCCAAGGTATTTGAGACTCCCAAAGGTCTCCCACCTATTCGTGATCATGATCATGCTATTCATCTGATTCCAGGAAGTGTTCCTCCAAACATCAGGGCGTACAGATATCCCTATGCCCAAAAGAGTGAAATTGAACGTATGGTTGCAGAAATGCTAAAGGTTAGTATAATTCAACCTAGTCAAAGTTCTTTCTCTGCTCTAGTAGTATTGGTGCACAAGAAGAATGGATCATGGCACATGTGTCCGGATTATAGGGAGCTCAACAAGCTCACTATTAAAGATAAGTTTCCCATTCCTATCATTGATGAATTACTGGATGAATTTCATGGATCAATTTACTTCACCAAGTTGGATCTTCATTCTGGATATCATCAAATCAGAATGAAGACTGGAGACATTCCAAAAAAAGCATTTAGAACTCATGAGGGTCATTATGAATTTTTGGTCATGCCTTTTGGCCTTACCAATGCACCTTCTACATTTCAAGGTTTGATGAATTCCATTTTCAAACCCTTCCTTAGAAAATTTATGTCAGTATTTTTTGATGATATACTAATCTACAACAAGTCTTGGAAGGATCATGTTGAACATATTGAAAGGGTGCTACAAATATTGGAGGAGAAAAAATTATATGCAAAAAGGTCCAAATGTTTCTTTGGAGTACAAGAGGTGGAATATCTGGGTCATATTGTATCTCATGAAGGATTTAAGGTAGACCCTAGCAAAATGAAAGCCATTAAGGAATGGAAAATTCCCACAGCCATAAAGCATCTGCGAGGATTTCTCAGGTTGACAGGGTATTATCGCAAGTTTGTTAAGAATTATGGGAGAATAGCAGCACCTCTAATAACATTATTGAAGAAAGATGCATTTTCATGGACTCCAGAAGCAACAAAGGCCTTCAAACATCTTAAAGAGGCAATGTGCCAAGCACCTGTCTTAGCTACACCGGACTTCACAAAAACCTTTATTGTGGTATGTGATGCTTAACGAAATGGAATTGGTGTTGTTTTAATGCAAGATGAAAGACCCATTGCTTTTGAAAGTCGTCCAATTAAGGGAAAGTTTTTACACAAAGCTATTTATGAGAAGGAAATGTTGGCAATACTCCATGCATTTAAGAAATGGTGACCCTACCTAATGGGAAGACACTTCAAGGTTAAAACGGATCATGATAGCCTTAAATACTTTTTAGAACAAATATTATCCTCTGAAGAGAAACAAAAGTGGGTCACAAAGATGTTGGGTTATGACTTTGATATCATTTACAAAAAAGGGAAGCAAAATGTGGTGGAAGATGCACTCTCAAGAAATGATGAGGATGTGGAAGCATTGTTGTGCGCCATTTCTATTATCCAACCAGATTGCATAAATGAAGCAAGGGAAGAATGGAAGAATGACGAAGAAGTGTGGGCACTTATTTGAAAGTTACAACAAGATTCCAGTACGTCGGATACATTTAGCTGGCAAAATGATTCGTTATGGTACAAATATCGCTTAT
>APFE030644969.1:0-13996 GCA_000404065.3 Pinus taeda | reverse complement strand
GAACGATCTTCTATTCATCTGCCAAAAGATTCAAATACAATAAGGTTCAGACTTGCTGATGTTTCTCAAAATTTCACTCACAGATCATCCTCCCTTGACTAATGTAGATGTCTCCTCTTTATAGAGGAGACATCTATTACAATAGATTGTTACAGTTCATTCGGTTAACCAGTTCAACCAAAAATAAGAATTACAAAATGCTGTTACAAGAGTATAATAATATATTCTTTCTTAGGTTCTGGCTGTTACACAGCTGGTAACCAACTTCGACTGTCTTCTTGGGATTCTCGCATTCCTTTGTCGTTTCCCCATGCTGTTCGAGTTTTGAGTCCTGGTAATTGTATTCTACCCGCTTTAGACAGCTGCTTGATCATGCCACGTCAACGTTATTCAGATAGTTGTCGTTGTTATTCGTAGCTGTGCAAAATAACCCACTTTAGATGGTTGCTGTTGCTGACTGTAGCAACTGCGTAGTTGCTGGTTTTGGTGTTGCAGCAACTGCGTAGTTGCAGTTTCTGGTGTTGCAGCAACTGCGTAGTTGCTGTTTCTGGTGTTACAGCAACTATAAGTTATAATTCATGTGGGCTTAAGACAATTACTTGGAAACTTAGTGAGCTTTTCCAGAGATAAATATAAAGATACTCACGAATATGCAATGAACAATTAAACATATAGATATGCGGGAAGTTACTTCGTACCTTGGGGTGATTAAGTCATTGTGTAATCAAATCTTGTAACTTGTGACTGAAAAGGATAATATTATGGCAAAAATATAAGGTCAAAATTGGTCAATTTTGGGTCCTAACAGGCACCAATGGCAGCAGTACCAAAAGGAGTGAATACACCAGAAAGAGAAGAATCTCTGGTAGTTAATAAAGTTCTACTTAAGCCAGCAAAAGAGATGGCTGAACTGCCACAAAGGAAGGCTTTATTGAGGACAGTGTGCAAAGTCCAAGGGAAATGTTGCGAGATGATCATTGATAGTGGCAGCACTGATAATTTGGTTTCTACACAAGTAGTGGAGAAATTGAAGCTGAAGACAATGAAGCATCCAACACCTTATAAAGTGTCATGGTTGAAAAATGGACATCAACTGTTGGTAAGTGAACAGTGTGAAGTGGAATTTCAAGTGGGCAAGTACAAAGATAAAAAAAATTGTGATGTGATGCCTATGGATGTGTGCCACATATTGCTTGGAAGACCTTGGCAATATGACAGAGGAGACATACATGATGGGAAGAGAAACACCTGCAAGTTTGGAAAGGATGGTGTTAAGCATACCTTGTTGCCTTTACAGGAAGAAGATGTACCGGGACAGAAGACTGATCCAAAAACTCTGTTACTTGGAGGAAAGGAATACTTGGAGCAGATAATGGATGTACAGTTGAGACGGGAAGAAATCAGAGCAGCTGAGTTGGAAGAGGAGGTTTCCATTGGTGAAACAGAGGAGGAGATCATTGATGATTCCTTGAGTTATTGGTTAAATCCAGATTAGTTGGATAATGTGAACTCTTGTTTTTGTATAGCTGACAATTATGATGTGATTACAGGTGTTGAGAAGGATGCGCAATATTGTGAAGCTGTCACAAACATGGAAAAGAATCTTTCAGCAGATAAGTACTTTGAAGAAGAAAGAAACAATGCTTTTGCTGTTACAGCACAGGAAGTTCTTGTGAATGAAGAAAAGGAACAGTTTGTGGAGCTGGTATATGAACCAGCAATTCAAATTGTTGAAACTTGTAGTTTTAAAACTAACAAGTTCTGTATGAATGCAAGGATGATACATGATGATGATCAATTTGTTATAAATGATGATAATGACAAATTGTTTTTATTAAGTGATGGAAAGATAACTGAGTTTATTGCAAGAGTTGAGAATGAGAATTATGTTCTGATAACAGATGATGAGATGGTAACAACAGGAAGCTTGGCTTGTGAATGTATTGAAGATTGCACAGAAAGTTTCTCAAAGGAGATGACATGTTTATGGCATGAGTTAAGTGTTCTAGAGAAGAGACTAGAAGTACAGAAGATAAGTATTCAGAATATAAAGAGAGAGATGAATGAAAATAAAGAGTTTCATTTTTATGAACCAGAATACAGAGGCATTCTCGGAGAAGATGATGCTGAGGATAGACTGAGTGATAATCTCAAGAATGATTGGGATCAGTATACTGAAATATTGGCAATGGGAAGTAAGGCACTGAGGCCTTGTGAATTTTATTTTAAAAAGTGTTTGGTGAATGCAGGTATTGGTACTCAAGAACCTTTGACTCAGTTGAGCAATCAAATGAAGGGAGAAGAAGTTTTCTGTTCCAGAAGACAAGAGGGCATGGATGATTGGGTGGCAGTAAGAAATGAGAAGGTAAGAATTGAGAAAGTGGTCTTAGGTCAGCAGGGAGCAAGAAATCAGGACAAGGAAATTCAATTAATTAGAAGAATCATGTTGAAAGTGTCTCAGAGAAAGACATCACCAAGGAAGAGAAGTAGCAGAAGCAGCAACAAGATGAAAAGAGGGACACATTGTGAAAGTGCAGCTAGTGGAGTAAGAGAGCATAAGATATGGAGACTTGGAGAAAAGGAGAAAGCAACAGTAGATGATGACTTGGAGAACAAAGTGTCGGATGGTGGAAGACAAGGACAAAGACTTAAAAGCATGATTAGGAGATCATCATCATTTTCTACCTTGGGAGTGTGATGTAGGAGCATGTGACTTAGAGGAAAAAGCGTGCAGTTTCTATGTTTTTTTTAGTTAAAAAATATAGGAATAGGGTAGAGAATAAAACATGCTATCCTTTTCAGTTAAAAATAGCATAAAAGTAGAGAATAAAACATGCTATCTTTTCACACATAGACAAGCTGTAAAATGCCTTAAATTACTATGTAAAAAGTCTGCTTTTGTAATAGGTAAGGTTATCCATTATGAATAAAAAAGACTTTGGCCGCCAAGCTAGTTAGAGAGGGCGCGGTGCCATAAGTATCATTATGAAAATTTTCTCTAGTGATTCTAGTTCAATGGTTGCTAATAATCTACTTATATAGTCCTTATCGTGTGCATTGAGAGGGGGAAGCGTTTTACTATTTCCACGTTAAACATTGGAGTCATTTTTCAATTAAATCACAGTATAAATTGATTTCACATCATAATATGTTTATATTTTATAAGTGTCCCGCATCCTTCTGTTTGTAATCAAAATTCATGCGATTAAGTGGCACCTTAGCAGGCGTGAACATTACAGTTGTGAACCTCACCTGATCCAAAACATATTGGTGCAAACATCTTGTTAATTGGATTAGAAGTCCATGTAATGTTTTAGAAATCCTATAGTTTTAACATACACATAATTATTTTGTGTGTGGAATACAATTAACTGTGTATTGAGCTTCTTGGGCGACAGTGAGAATGAAGTTCAAATCCATGCCGTCATATTGATGAGCACGAAGGGCTTGTTTCTTGGAGTGATAAACAATATACAGTAGGAGAATGTGCAGATAATGAATTTATAAATTATGTACATGGACTGTCAAAAAGATTCTCTGCAAGAGCAATCCAGCTTAGCGTGTTTGGTCGAGGTAACGTGCAACTCGAGAAGAAGATTTTGGAGAGAACAGTGGGGAACACGATATCGAATTAGGTCATACCCATCACCTCGATCACATATTAGGAAGTATCTTTCCCTGAGCGCACTTCCTTCTACGAAGTAAGAAAAGGGAGCAACTCAATGCATCATTGTATTAGAATGAAAATGTATTGAATTGTTGTTGAATAATTTGTGGCGTAAATCCTTCCACAAAAGGTAGCCGATAATATTAGATGTATAATCTCCTTGTAAAGCCTGCGTAATTCTTTTAAAATTGCTGCCTTTTACAATAAATTAGTAAGAGTGTGGCTCCTTGAAAAAGGAATGAAGCTATTAGTTTAATGACTGATACCCCTAAAGGCAATTCAAGGGAAATAGAGGAGGTTGATATTCAGGAGATTGCAGCCAAATTGGAGAGATTATCCCTAAAGTCTGCACCCTCGCCATCACAATGCCATGCCTTAGTAGTGCCTCATGACCAAGAAACCATAACATGACATTTTTTTAAGCAAATCTATTTAATTAAAAACATAGAAAGGGCATAGTTACATTTAAAATAAATGTCAACTTTTTATGTGGAATAATATTGGGTTCACTTTCCTATGAAATGCATAATGTGTAAAGATTCATTATTACAATAACATGGACTATTATGGTGACTTAGTAATACCACATAACCAAAAAACCATAACTAATGTTCACAACATATTTTTTTAATAAAATCATTTAATTAAAATAAAACAATAGTCATTAACAATTAAACTAATATTCTAAAAACCCTATTCTAAAATAAGCCCACCTATTATACTTTATTAGTAAAATTAATTAATTACTTTATAATCATTAACAACTATAAAAGATTAAATAAAAAAATTTCTAATACTCTAAATTTAATAATTTTCCTAATAAATTATTTTTAAATTGAAGATTAATCCCTTAAATCTAGAAGATCACAAACCAATGAAAATTTATAATTATAACTATTTAATTACTTATTAATAAAAATATCATTATTTACTTTATCCTTAATTAAAGAAGTAACTAGAACTATTTACATTCCTTCCTAGGTCCAACTAAGGGCAGCAATCAATTTTGTTAATGGAGGATGAGTTGAAGTATCATTAAACCTCCATATGGGGACTCAAACATTAAAATCCTTCTTCTCAATGCTCCCTCTTAAATGAAATAGTCCATATCCATCGCATGGAGACTACTCTCCATGGTGGTATTTAGAGTCATTTTTCTCACTTTCCTACAATTTATGTGGATCTTTGACCTCAAAAAATAGGCAAATGAGATCATATGGAACATTTATGGAAACTTTAGTTTTATATATATAATATATATAATATATATATATATATATATAATATATATATAGAATATTCTTTTCTAAAAATATGTGGTCAAATTAGTTAAGCCTAACCTCGAGTTCATCCACCATAATTGGCCCATGACCTTTTAATCATGGAGGCTATTTAGCAATGGGAGCTAGAGAAATTACCCTAACCCATAACATAGTAAGGTTGAGTTAAAATTATTTTATATTTATGATTATTTAATTACAATTAATTTTAAATAGTAGTGTTTAAGGGCAACCTTTTGGAAAGTTTCTGGCCTTTTCATATAAATTGTCTACATCACCTACTTTGATAGGTGAACTTTTCACAATTGAAGTTCCTTTAAGGTTTATGGGGGATGATGAATACATCTATGAAGTCAAAAATTAGTTTAGACAACATAAATCAAGATTTGGCCACAATTTCTTTTGGGTGATTCTACTAGAAAATTAGTCTGAAACTCATAGCAACAATAATTATAATTTGCTATATCTTATTAATAAAAATTATTAATTAATTTTCAATGGTAAATAATAAAATATAATTTGTAAATCTTTGGGTCCAATCATTTTTATTTTTCCTTAGAAACATTTTTCTATGATATATTTCACATTGTCAAAATAAAATAAAAATTAAATCAACCATAATTTTATTTTAAATTATTATTATTCTTAACCACTAGGCTTCACCAACGCTTTATCATGTAAATCCTTAATTTGTGAATAAGGGTTGTTATAATGTCATGGGCCAACTCCATGTCTTAGTAATAACAAACACATATCTCATCATAGATTTCACATTGTCAAAAATAAAATAAAAAAGAATAAAAATTAACTAAATGATAACTATATTTTATATTATTATTATTCTTAACCATGATGATTTACCAACACTTTGCAATGTAATCTTTAATTTGACCGTAGGCTTTGTTATAATATCATGGGCTAAAGCCATGACTTGTTAATGTCACATGCTAGAAATACCATAACTCTTTTGTTCACATGACATTTGTTAAAGAAATCTATTTAATTAAAAACATAGAAAATGCATGGTTTCAATCTTTTATCTAGAAGCTCACTTTACTATAAAATGCATAAATTGTAAACAACTTTTATTACAATAGCATGGACTACTATCATGACTTAGTAATACTACATACCCAATAAACCATAACTAATGTTAAAATAAAATAATTACATTTAAAATAATAATCATCAATCACTAAATTAATATTGTGAAAACCTTATTCCAAAATAAACACACTTATTATAATTTTATTAATAAATTACTAAATTTTTTATTTTTATTATCTGATAATAATTTAATTAATTTAGAATTATAATAAATTATAAAAAAAAAATAAAAAACTTTCTAATACCTTTTAAACTTAATAATTTTTTAGTAATTTATTTTAAAATTAGAGATTAATTCTTAAATCTAGTAAATTACAAACCAAAAAATAATCATAACTCTTAATTATTTAAAAAAAAAAAATTATAACTGTTTGGTTCATTAACCATTAATGAAGAGTAACTTTAAATTATTTATTAATAAAAAATATTACTGGTTACCTAATCATTTATTAAATCATTTATTAAAAATGCATTTATATTACTCAAAGCTGTTAATCCATGACGAGTTGAAGTTAACCTTTAAACTTCTCAATCCCGACTCAAACCTGCCCCCTGGTAAATGGTATACTCCATACCCATAGCACTGTTAATCCATGACGAGTTGAAGTTAACCTTTAAACTTCTGTATCCCGACTCAAACCTGCCCCCTGGTAAATGGTATACTCCATATCCATAGCACGGAGACTCTAACTCTCCAGGCTGGTATTTATAGGGCTTGTTCTCACTGCACATTCGATCACATATCATGGGCCAAACTAGAAGATGCTAACCGTGAGGTCATCTCTGAAATTTAACTCCATGACTTCTGAATTATGGAGGTATTTAACAACAGAAACTCAAGGAATTTTGTTAATTGAGAATGTAGTAAGGTTGGGTATAAAATATTTTCTATTTATGATTTTCCAATTTCAATTAATTGTATGGAGTAGTGTTTAAGGGTTACTTTTTCAAAAGTTTTCAGGCTTATTTTTTGATCTAATTTGTCTCTATCCCATGAGATTCATTGAAATCAAAAGTTTCACAGGTGAACTCTTCACAATTGAAGTTCTTCAAAGTTTTTTTTTTGGGGTGATGAATACCTATATGCATTCACAAAACCAATTTAAACAATACAAATCAAGATTTGGCAACAATTTGTTTTCTCATAATTTGGCTAGAAATCCATCCAAACTCAAAAGGTTGCACTTAAATGCTACTCCCTAATTTTATTAATAAAATAAAAAATAATTTATAGTTATAAATAGAAACCATAATTATAATTTGTTCTATCTTATTGATAAAAACTATTAATTAGTCTTGAGTTATAAATAATAAAAAATATAATCTGTAAATCTTTAGGGGCAATCATTTTTATTTTTCCTTTGTCACTTGTTTTTTTTTTTAATAAAGTATTTCACATTTTCATATTTCTTCATACATGTTGGTAGACTTTCATAAGAATCAAAACATTTATCTCATGATACACTTTACATTGTCAAAAATAAAAAGAAGGATAAAAATCAACTAAATCATAATTTTATTTTAAATTATTATTATTCATAACCATGTGGATTGACCAACACTTTACCACATAAACATTTTATTTTTGATGACCTCGAAATGCCAAACATTTATGTGGTGATGCATTTCACATTGTGAAAAATAAAATCAAGGACAAAAATTAACTAAATGATAACTATATTTCATATTATTATTATTCATAACCATGTGGATTGACCAACCCTTTACCCTTCAAATCCTTATTTTGTGAATAAGTTTTGTTATAATATCATGGGCCAATGACATGCCTTAGTAATGCCTCATGCCCAAGAAACCATAACATGTCATTTTTTTAAGCAAATCTATTTAATTAAAAACATAGAAAGGGCATAGTTACATTTAAAATAAATGTCAACTTTTTATGTGGAACAATATTGGGTTCACTTTACTATGAAATACATAATTTGTAAAGATTCATTATTACAATAACATGGACTATTATGGTGACTTAGTAATACCTCATAACCAAAAAACCATAACTAATGTTCACACCATATTTTTTTAATAAACTCATTTAATTAAAATAAAACAATAGTCATCAACAATTAAACTAATATTCTAAAAACCCTATTCTAAAATAAACCCACCTATTATACTTTATTAGTAAAATTAATTTATTACTATATATAATTTATATTTAATAAAATTAATTAATTTCTTTATAATATTAAAATTATTAATTTACTTTATAATTATTAAAACTATAAAAGATAAAATAAAAACTTTATAATACTTTCTAAATTTAATAATTTTCCTAATAACTTATTTTTAAATTGAAGATTAATCCCTTAAATCTAGAAGATCACAAACCAATGAAATTTATAATTATAACTATTAATTACTTATTAATAAAAAAATATCATTATTTCCTTTATCCTTAATTAAAGAAGTAATTAGAACCATTTACATTCCTTCCTAGGTCCAACTAAGGGCAACAATCAATTTTGTTAATCGAGCATGAGTTGAAGTATCATTAAATTTCCATATGGTGACACAAACATTAAAATCCTTCTTCTCAATGCTCCCTCTTAAATGAAATAGTCCATATCCATAGCATGGAGACTACTCTCCATGGTGGTATTTAGAGTCCTTGTTCTCACTTCCCTACAATTTATGTGGATCTTTGACCTCAAAAAATAGGGAAATGAGATCATATGGAACATTTATGGAAACTTTAGTTTTATAATATATATATATTATATATATATATATATATATATAAATAATTGAATATTTCTTTTCTAAAAATATGTGGCCAAATTAGTTAAGCCTAACCCAGAGTTCATCCACCATAATTGACCCATGACCTTTTAATCATGGAGGCTATTTAGCAATGGGAGCTATAGAAATTATCCTAACCCATAACATAGTAAGGTTGAGTTAAAATTATTTTATATTTATGATTATTTAATTAGAATTAATTTTAACAAGTAGTGTTTATGGGCAACCTTTTGGAAAGTTTTCTTGCTTAATCATATAATTTGTCTAGATGCCCTACTTTGATAGATGAACTTTTCACAATTGAAGTGCCTTTAGGGTTTATGGGGATGATGAATACATATATGAAGTCAAAAATTAGTTTAGACAACATAAATCAAGAATTGGCCACAATTGCTTTTGGGTGATTCTCACTAGAAAATTAGTAAGAAACTCCAAAAAAATGCACTTAAAGACTATTCATAATTTTATTAATAAACAAAAAAAAATTGCATTTATAAATAGCAACAATAATTATAATTTGCTATATGTGATTAATAAAAATTATTAATTATTCTTCAATTATAAATAATAAAATATAATTTGTAAATCTTTGGGTCCAATCATTTTTTATTTTTCCTTAGTTGTTTTTTTTTCAAAAAGTATTTCACCTCTTCAATTATGTGGGTAGAATTTGATAAGAATAAAAACATTTTTCTATGATATATTTCACATTCTCAAAATAGAATAAAAATTAAATCAATCATAATTTTATTTTAAATTATTGTTATTCTTAACCATGGGGCTTCACCAACACTTTATCATGTATATCCTTAATTTGTGAATAAGCTTTGTTATAATGTCATGGGCCAACTCCATATCTTAGTAATAACAAAAGCATATCTCATCATAGATTTCACATTGTCAAAAATAAAATAAAATAAAGAATAAAAATTAACTAAATCATAACTATATTTTATATTATTATTATTCTTAACCATGACCATTCACCAACACTTTGCAATGTAATAATTAATTTGACCATAGGGTTTGTTATAATATCATGGGCCAAAACCATGACTTGTTAATGTCACATGCTCCAAATACCATAACTCTTTTGTTCACATGACATTTGTTAAACAAATCTATTTAATTAAAAACATAGAAAATGCATAGTTTCAATCTTTCATCTAGAAGCTCACTTTACTATAAAATGCACAAATTGTAAACAACTTTTATTACAATAGCATGGACTACTATCATGACTTAATAATACTACATACCCAATAAACCATAACTAATGTTAAAATAGAATAATTACATTTAAAATAATAATCATCAATCACTAAACTAATATTCTAAAAAGCTTATTCCAAAATAAACACACCTATTATATTTTATTAATAAAATTAACTAATTAGTTTTAATTAATTAATAAATTATTAATTATTTTTATAATTATTAATAACTATTAAAAAAATAAAATAAAAAACCTGTGTAATACTTCTTTAAATTAATAATTTTTTAGTAAGGTATTTTTAAAATTGGAATTAATCTTTTAAATCTAGTAATTACAAACCCAAAATAATTATAACTATAATTATTTTATAAATAAATAAGAAATTATAACTGTTTGGTTATAGTATAAATTATTTAAAATAAATAAAAAATTATAACTGTTTGGTTCATTCACTATTAATGAAGAATAACTTTAAATTATTTATTAATAAAAAATATCACTTGTTACCTAATCATTTCATTTATTAAAGATGAATTTACATTACTTCCTAGATCCAATTAAGCGCAACAATCAACCCTGTTAATCCATGACTAGTTGAAGTTAACCTTTAAACCTCCGTATCCCAACTCAAACCTTAAAATCGTTCTTGTCAATGCCCCCTCGTAAATGGTATACTCCATATCCATAGCATGGAGACTCTAACTCTCCAGGCTGGTATTTATAGGGCTTGTTCTCACTGCCCTACATCTTATATGGATCTTTGAAACAACTGATCGAAAACTAGGTCGCCAATCCTTTTATATATATAATCATATCAATATGTCAGACAATCTCGGACCTATTCTGAATCATTCTGTCTGCTCTACATAAAATGATCCTCGGATTCTTGTGAATCTTGAACTTCCTCCATATACCCTATTGTAGCTTTCTAGGTTTATTTCTGTTTCACAGGTTTTATAATCTCTCGGTTCCTGCCTAACCGAGATTCCAAGTCTGCTGTTGGAGATATGCGGCATAATGGTAATGACGGAGGTTCGTATATTGAACCCACAAGCACTGAAGAACAAGGAAACCAAGTGGCTGTTCATCTTATTCCAGAGGCCTTCCAGACAAAGGCAGGTATTAGTGTTGGAGGCCCTAGTGTCAACATTAACGAAAGAGGATCAAGGCAATACATAGGTGTGACGCATATTAGTAGCAAGTGGAGAGCGCGGGTCTCTAATAAGAGGAAACCTAACGGTAAGGAAAACCGGGTCCATCTGGGAATGTTTCCGACAGCAGAGATGGCTGCCATTGCGTTCGACTCAGCCTTCCTGTTCTTAAAGGGAGACTCACCTGCTAATAGTTTGAACTTTTAAGAGTATTCTGCTCACATCAAAAGCATATTACAGATCTGTTCGCCTTCTCAAACTGCCAAGCACATTAAGTCTGTAGCGTGGAAGGCTGCAGAAACCATAGGGCCTCTTATTGGTGTGGAGAACAAGGGTTGGGAATTAGAAGTTTCCAACCTCATTGAGCAAGAGCCTAAGGAAGTTTCTCCTGCAATGTAGACTAACAACATTAGTACTGCTTCAGCTTCATTGATGTCTTCCAATATAGGTATGCATGGTTCAAACATTAGCCTTTCCTTGTGTTTTTTTATATGCTTGTGAAGATTCTAGATATTGATAGAAGAGCATTAAAAAAAATTTCACTAAAAAAGAATTAAAAGATTTTAGGTGTTCATAGAAGAGTATTATATTAATAAGGCAAGAGCAATTAAGTATCATTCCCAACAATAATGGGTAAATAGAGTGTTGAGGTTGTGACTTCATCTGTACCCATGGTTTCGGGCATCTTTCTAGTTACAATAGGATAGTACTGTCTAGTAGAGTCTTACAAATCATAGCTTGTGAATTAGGGGTAGACTAGTCCTTCCTAAAATCCAGATGTAAACCATTTTCTTTGAACAAGGAGAAATAGAATATTATTTACAAGCATTCCACTTTAAAGGGGTTTTACAGCTAGAATTTTTTGTGTCTTCTATTTTATTTTTAAGTATTATTGTATGGTGTTGTCTACTACTTATTATTATTTATGATAATTTCTAGAAGAAAAATAAGAATAACCTAAGATTAACTAATGTTCTGAAAAAAAATAAAAAATGTACAAAATTATTTACCCCTCTATATCATGAAATAAATTGTAAACCTCTCTATATCATCAAATACCCACTACCATCTTGTTTCCACAACTAAAAGATTTCACATTACTCTGTATAGAAGTATGTATTAATTTTGCAAAGCTTTTTCTTTTTGTTTTTTTATTTCTGATGGTTGGCCCTAGAAATGGGTAAATTAATGGGCACTCATTTTAGTGATGGAACTCTTTAATCTTGGTCTGGCATGTATGTCTGATTCCAGTCTTAATGTTAATTTTGGAGGTACCTTGACTAGATCCATCAAAGTAATCCCCATGTTCCAGATTTGTCCATAAGAGCAAGAATCAACTTTTTCTTGTGGGGGTTGATGAAAATGTTTCAAGTTTGAGAAGATTGACTGACCTTGGAAGTCACATTGAAAAAGAGTTATATATCTGTCTTCAAAGATTTGAACATTTCTACCTTTCCACATTCCCCTTGATATTATTTGAGGATGGCCTTTGAGGTATTTGAGATCTGAGTTTTGCTACCATTTTTAAATCACTCTTTAGCATAACCTCCTTGTCCACTATCCTTTATCCTTGTCAAACCATCCATTTCAGTCCAGACTTCCCTTTATTAAGGATAGAGTATCAATAAGTGGCATAGGTTCTTTTAAGAAACTGAAGAAAGGAAGACCATGCCCCCTTCTCAAGAACTTCCTATCATACCTTTGCCCAATTTTTACTACACTCTCAAGGATATTGTATTTGATGCCCCAAAGAATAAAGAAGGATGAACTTGGTCCATTCACCCTAAGGCACACATATTTGGCTTCTCTCATTGTTCATGAATGTTTTAGACACAGTGTCTATTTACACTGCCATCTTCAAACCTGAGTGGTTGTCAAGTATCCAGTGAACAATATTTCATGGGAGTAATTTATTGAAGCATCTTGATCAGGAAATTTGGGCTGCCACAGATCCTTATCAAAAGAACTGGGCCTTTGATTATGCTAATGGAGACTTGTATAAATGGAATCTTCCGTGGAGAATACCTGCACAAAAATTTGATCTGTAACAATTACCATATGATGGCTAAGGGTTGAGTCTCAATGAGGCAATGAAACTCAAAGGTCCAGTCTGTTGCAATTTTTAATGAAAGTAAGCTCTTGGACTGAGCACTTGCTAAGGAAGAAGGAAGTTAACCATATTTCTGTCTCTGTTTTGAACAAATTGTTTGATTGTATTACATTTAATGTTAAGATTTCTTTTTTTATTCAAATTTGGCTATAATTAGATCACCTAAAGTACAATTTTTTTCATTATGATGTTCTTCCATATGGGCTAGTGGAAATGATAGTTTATAATTATTTGAATCGATAAAAACTATTCTTTGGCATTAAAATCTACTTTAAACAAAGAGGCCACATTTTAGATCGATATTCACTCTTTAAATTGAAATATGAACCAGTTCTTAAATCTTGATCGCTGCAGGTATGCCCCATTCGATTCCTAATGCTCATTTTCCAGTAGTACGACCAGCGCAACTAAAGCAATGTATAAAGGTGGCCGCCCGTGCTGCAGGTAGAGCTAGAGCGCCCCAAGTAAGAAGAAAAATCTACGATGATAAACAAGAGACTCAGACTGTGAAGCAAACTAAGCAGCACATTCAGTATGAGCAAGCAATCAATGATAGCGGTATTGGCAATTTCTCGGTCGTGGAGGAGCCTGAACACGAGTACAGTACTCCCGTCCACACTGCAAAAGATAATGTGAATAATCAGAAGATCCAGGATGGCCAATCAAGCTGTAATATGTTAGGCCGCGCGGCAGATGGTGCCATTT
>APFE030644965.1:102817-118240 GCA_000404065.3 Pinus taeda | reverse complement strand
AATAAAATTGGAAAATTCATTTGCAATGAAGGATTTGGGAGCTGCAAAACAAATCCTTGGTATGAGAATAACTAGAGACAGGAAAAAATGCAAATTAACATTGTCTCAGAATGAGTACATACAAAAGGTGTTGAAAAGATTTAATATGCACAATGCAAAACCAGTTAGTACATATTTTGCTAGCCATTTCAAACTTAGTAAGGAAATATGCCAAAAGACCCAAGAAGACATGGATTATATGTCTAAAGTTCCATATGCATTAGCAGTTGGAAGCTTAATGTATGCAATGGTTTGCACAAGGCCTGATATTGCGCATGCAGTGGGAGTTGTAAGCAAGTACATGAACAATCTAGGAAAGGAACATTGGATGGCAGTGAAATGGATTCTCAGATATTTGAAAGGTACCACAAATCAAGCATTATGCTTTGGTGGTTCAAACAATTCTCTACAATGATATGTTGATGCATACATGGCAGGTGACAGAGATAACAGGAGAAGCATTACATGATATGTATTTACTATAGGTGGAACAGCTGTCAGTTGGGTTTCAAAATCCAAAGTGTTGTTGCACTTTCAACAATAGAAGCAGAGTATGTTGCTGCTACAGAGGCTAATAAAGAAATGATTTGGTTACAAAGGTTTATGGGTGAATTGGGTAAGGAGCATGATATGGGCAGGTTATACAGTGTAGCCAAAGTGCCATTCATCTTGAAAGGAACTCAGCATTTCATTCGAGGACTAAACACATACAGTTCAAGTACCATTTCATACGATCAGTGTGGAAGATGGAGAGTTGAAGCTGGAAAAGATACACACTAGCCAGAATCCTGTAGATATGCTAACAAAAGTTGTAACCAGGGAGAAACTAGAATATGCTCAGTTTCAATTGGTCTTCAAGGATGACGATGAAGATGAGAAATAGCCAGGTCCAAAGAGGATTCATTGTCCAGCAAATGAAGTAGCGATGGAGTTGCTAAGATCATTCTCCAAGTGGGAGATTGTTGGCTGTGGAGCATGATTGTTCAGAGGTCTTTGTTTCAGCCAAATGTATACCCAGGAAGTTTATACACCCCTCCACGCGAGTGGGTGCGGGGGGGGACTTGGGGGGGCCGATCCCACCTGGCTGGGGGGTCCGGGGGGTAGCGGTCCCCCGGCGGGGGTTTCCAGGGCGGCACCCCCGAAGCTAAAAACAGATGTAAAATTGCCTTGCAAAAGTATAGTAATTTCTAGTCAATCTGGGTCGTTCATTAGCCAGATGATCTGACGGTAGAACTTATGCTTAGTTTAGGGTTTTTTTCCCTAGAAGGCAACCCCCTCTATTTGTATGAGGGCATTGTATTTGAAGCTGTGTAATAGATGTATATTCTCTGAGCGAGAAACAGAGAGGTGAGGTTGTGAGAGAAAACAGAGGATATTACAGTGGATCTGTTGTAGGTTATGTCTCTTCATTTTGTTGGATAATAGAAAGGAAGGACTGGCTGTTTGGGGTGGACATAGCCCAAACTGAGTGAACCACGTATATCTCTGTCTCTCTTGTTTTATGTGTTTTTTGTGTTTATATTTCTGCAATATTTTATGTGTTCCATTGCTCCGTAATATATAATTTTCTAACACATATAAATCGGAAAGAGATTACAACTGATGCCTTGACATTGCTAGTCTCCTCTGACGTAACTAGGTTCCCACACTTTTGCTAGCACTTCATGGATATCCCCAACAATGGAAGTTTTAAGGCCTCTTCCCTCTAGTCTTAAACCAAACCAACACACAATATTCTCCCTCAAACATACACTAGAAAGCTACAAGCTCTAGATGACTTGTTGATCATTCAAACTCACTCCAAAACTAGTTTAGCTTTGGAAAAGAGAGGTTTATATAGCTTGGATGGATGGGATATGGTTCCTCTCATCATGGGAGAAGGTCTTATCTCTAGAGTTTGTTCCATCCTAATAGGGGAAAGGAGCCCAAACTGACTTCCTCGGCTCCATTCGGCCCAACCATCTACCAGACTTCTGTTACGAAGCTTCTAGACATGGAAGCTTTGGCTCCATATTTAAAAAACCTTCCAAAAGAGGATCTACGTGACTGGAGAAGGGCTCAGTCGCTACATATGGTGCGAGGGCTAGTTTTAATCCCTGAAAATCGGCGCGAGGAGGAAACTGGTTAGTAGCACCGGTGTTGTAAACTAGGATAAAAGGAAGATTCTTGGGAAATGATGCAAAGCAGAATTATTCTACTCATGAAGAGGGACATACTGGGAGTTTCTTCATGATGGGAAAGCATGTCAAGTTCACTGTAGAATTCCTCCAGGATCATGGTTAGGAGTACAGGGATAGTGGCAAAATGTTGTGTAACAAACCTCTTCCAAAGAAGCAGAAGAGGACTTTTCCATAGCGAGTAAGGAAAATAAGGTCAAGGAAAATAAGTCCCAAGGCAAGGCGAGTGGCAAGAAGATGGACTTATCAAAATTCAAGTGTTTTCACTGTCACGAGCACGGAATCTATGCCACAAATTTCCCACATAATAAAGAAAGCAAGGAGCATGCAGTAACTGTAGCAGGTGAAGTTCTAGCTTCACAATTCAAACTTGATTTCACTCTCATTACATACATGGCCAGCACTGTCATCGGAGGCATGTGGTATCTTGACAGCAGTGTCTCATTCCATATGATGGGGAACAGAGATCTCTTTAGTGATTTTGAGGAGAGAGACCTCAAGTAGATTATAAAGTTTGGAGATGATGGGAGGTATAGAGCTACTGGGATCGGTACAGTTACCTTTCACAGGGAGTCTGGCTCCCCTCACAAAATTACAAATGTGATGTATGTTCCAGGACTAAAGAAGAATCTTGTTTCAAACGCGGTGTTGGAAGATTGTGACTATGATGTGATTTTTATTAAGGGAAAGTTTTTCCTTAGACACATCACCACAAGACAAGTGAAATAGATCGATGCACGAGTCAAGAACCTGTATGCTCTTGAGGTAAAAGATGCACACAAAGCCTTGAGGAGCAAGGAAAAGGTTAGAGATTCAGTGGTTGAGAGGGAGAATAAATTACCTATCAACATGCAGCCCCAGAATAAGCCTCAAAAGCAGCTTCAAGAAATTGTGGAGCAGCCATAATTGGAGAAGCAGAGAGGACACTGAGTGGAGGCATCCACTCAAGAAAAGACCTCCAGTAGGGGGGAATTTTGAGCCAAGTGGGCAGAGGGAGCACATGCAGCCATACCTCCAGGTGTGACGTGGGGTGATGTGAAGTGATAGTCCCAAGAGGGAAGAAATTGGGTTAATTGAGAGTTTTTGTCACATGAATCATACCTTGCTATGAGAGCCCAAAATACATAGTAGCAGGAGGAATCAGTGGTGGTTGATGCAGTCAGAGATCAAAGTGATACAGGCTAGAGTAGCCAGATATTGAATAGCCAAGAGAAGAGTTGACAACAGTGCAGAAAGATAGAGTCAGCAGAAGTGTTGATTTTTCAATCGATAGAGGCAGTAGTAGTTAGAGATTTTGATGACAGATGCATCATACTGATTCAGGTTGGAGTTATTTTTTCAGTTTCAGAAGTTTTTGTAGCAAAAACACTAGAGAGAAGTGTTTCATGCAGAACATTCCAAAGGTTTAAGATCAATATAGAGTTGAATTCCTTTCTTGTTGAGAGGGAGTGTTGAAAATAACAACAAGAAATGTTAAAAATGGCATCTAGAAATTCCAATTTAATTTGTCCTTGAATTAAATTGTGAATTAAATTGTAATTCTTTTCTCATACCAACTTGTAATAGTTTACTAAGTTAAGTTGACTTAGTTAACTTAGGAATTTTGAGTTGGAAGTCTTTCTGTAGTCATGTATATGTTCTCCCTAAATTTTAGGGGTCCAGGATGAGTTTATTTGAGTTGTAATTAGATAAATCAGTTTAACTGAGTTATAGATAGTTAAACTAGTTGTAACTATTTGTGGAAATAGTAGAGGATTAGTATTGAATTCATGCATTGGTGCATCCTTCGGTGCTACTCTAGCTAACTGAAGATTCACTCATGAGAAACTCATTCATGTCAGTTCAGAGGAAAACCCAGTTGAGACTAGAGTGCAGGGGCAGTGTCCTATCAGTTGTATGATTTTCCGAGTTGTACAGATCATGCATGCAATCAGTTATGGACCTAACTTTGGATTGCATACTTTTGGAAGCATGATTTCCCAATTAAATATGGGTTTATCCTCTTTGGAATTGTGCAAGGAAATAGGGGCTTGGAGAGAAGCAGTAGAGGCTAAGGTTTGGCTTGAGTTAGCTTATGAGCAAAGAGTTGACTATAATTATGCGGGGATTGTTCTAGTGAGAATAATCATTGTATTTTCATATTATTTTTATGATTAACGAAATATAGATAGTAGGGGTTTTGAGTTGTGGCTTTCCCCAGATAAATATTTTGTTATGTTCCATTGATTATCTTCATCTTGTCGATTATTGTTTTCATCGATCTTTATGTGATTTCGTTGTAAAGAATAGAGTAGATTCTTGTCTTGTTTTTTAGGAAATTACATGAGTTGTGAATCTTTAGGAAATTCTACATTGCACATGGCCAGAATTGGCCACCCATGCCCACCGAGCTCCCTTCAGACAGTCCAAAATTCAAAGGGAAATAAGGAGAATACCCAGAAAAAACAATGTCATGACCTTTCACCTCTGGTGTTCATCCAATAGTATTACAGAAGATATTATTCATCTACGACTATTTCAACACATCCTTACAGGTCCTGCAAAAAAGTGGTACATAAACCAACATTTTGGGTCACATGGGAACTTCAATTCCCTAGCTACAACATTCCTTACATTCTTCCAACTCTCAATCCACTAAGACTCAAGACTGAAACTCCTAACTCATTTCAAAAAAAAATCTACTAGGCACATATCAAACCATATCCATAAGTGGCAGAAATATTGTAGTTTGTGAAAAGCTCATCTAGAGGCCAAATTCCTCCTAGACCTCTTTCTAAGATCCCTTACGTCAGATATCTCAAAATATGTGTCAAACTCTTCCCCAAAAAACTAGGAAGAGGCCATCACCAAGGCTCAATAATTAGAGCTCATATACATGCAATATGGATACCTCTACCATGTGCTTCCAGATGCACCTCACCTGCAAACCTTTAAATCTAAGTTACTAGGCACATCTACTATTGTATAAGGATTAATTGTGACCATAAACCCAAAATAAACCAGGAAACACCTTACATTACTCTGGAAGTACACACAGTGGCCAACCATATGGTTCCATGCATGCAACGCGCCCACCTAAAAACATAGGATATTACCCCAACCAACCTACCCCTCTACATAACCCAGTTATGTGGGTAGGCCCATACCCACCCACACAGGATAGCCAATATCCCCCTACACAAGGTATCCAATACTCTCTCCCACAGGGAAACACATATCCCCCTAATACCATGGAAGCAGTTTCCACTTTCCAAAGCACATATGCTAACCAAGGACAAGGGAACCTAAATTTCCTTTTTCCACCACCTCAATAGAATAACCCACCAACACAAAATAATGCAGTGTTTAATTTCGTGCAACCTTATCTCCCTCAACAACAACAATCATTTAAACATGTAAACTTGACTAATTCCCCCACAGATGCTAAGAAAAATGGAAAGAACAAGCCAAGGCTGAGCTTGCATGGGGGGCAACAATCAGTAATAACCCCAGCAGGCACTAGCTAGGGGCAACCCAAACTGAATCCCAAATCAAGGACAAACCAATAACAACCCACCAAGGAAAAACAAGAACTTGAGTTTATGGACTAATCATGCTTATGCCATTTGTGGGGAATACAGCCATTATACCTCTCATTACCCACAACTCCCTGAGTTGAAGAGGATGAAAGACAGTGGGGGGAAAGGGGGGGAAACCAACAAACTGCAATAATGTAGTAGCCCTTTCCCCATCAAATATTTTTCAATACCCAGCAGGAACCCTCCCAACAACACTATCAAAATCCTCTTGGAGGAAGTTCCCAAAGTACCTCAGGCTGCAACATTTTCATGGCAATGGAATAAGTTCTCTTACAAACGTGTAACCGAGAGTACGGAACTCCACCAAAAACCACCCTTCCACCTCAACTACTGTCGCACCTACAAAACCTTTGATAATCCCTCAATATGCCATAGAGTCCATCCCAAACATGGTTAAAGGACCTTTATGGTGAACTAGACAAAACTCAAAGGTTGCTCATAACTATAACATAATTGATGACTTAGCTCAAATTCTTTCAGCGATGTCAACATTGGAAGTTTTCTAATCATTCCCATCCAATTAAAAGCCTTACTTTCGACATTAGGAGCAATCAACCCTACTGATTCTTGTTCAATGGTCTTTGATTTGGATAAAGCTATCCCACGTCTGCCATCGGCCAACGCTTTTCAAATTCTGATCTCAATCTAGAATATCACCATCCACCACTACATAGTCGATGAGGGAGCATCCACATGTATTATTTCCAAAACAGTTTGGAAAAAACTTGGATCTCCTAAATTCAAACCATCTGACATCACTCTTAGAGCATACGACGGTTTCCCTCCTTCTCCCGTAGACCCATACCAAGGTGTTCCAGTACAACATGTCGGTAAAATGGTACTCATTGACATAGAAGTCTTGGATGCAAAGTTGGATTACAATATCCTTCTTGGCTGAAGTTACATGTATGAGATGAAAGCAGTGGCATCCTTCATATTCAAAGTAATGATGTTCCCTCGTGACAGGAAAATTTTTACAATTTACCAACTCATATACTATGAGAAGAAGACATTAACTTCCCCTAATGGTGTGCTAACTTTTAACGGATCTTCTCTCGAGTTGATCACAACCTATACTAAATTCATACCTAGATAGTTTAAACCATCAATTCTCCACTGAACATACCCAGGAGACCCACTTGTGTTGGAGGATACTCCTCCAGCCACAGGATCCCTGGTGTGCATGATGAGTTCATCAAACACCCATCAAGATCAGGAACCAGTTCCAAATACCAATAGCAATGCAATTGTTTATTCTACATTCTTACCATATGTTATCACCCAAACACCCTTCTTATTCCCTCCACCTTATTTTGTCTCACACCAAGTCATCGCAATACTTACATTTCCCAATATGGATTTGGTGATACTGGTCTGTCATCTGGCCCCTCAAGCCATTTCGTCAAACTTAAGTATCACCTCGACATGAATCACTCTTTTAACCCCTCCTTAGGATAACACCCCACAATAAGCAATGTTTGCGTCAACACCATCCGGTGTCAAAAAAAGGGATAAGAAAAAAGAAAACAGGGTGGAAGCTCCAAATTCTTCCTCCTTCAGAGAACCTCCACCATGTTCTTTGTGTGAAGTAGTTGGGCACCCTACCAATATGTGCCCTGAGTTAGACTAGTTAAAATCTCTTATGCATGCCCCAAAAGCGCCAGTGAACCCTCCTCCACCTACTAGAGAAAATACCACACCTACACATAATAAGGCATTATGCACCAACTATGCATTCACCATATGTGTGGAATATGGGCATTACACTCATTGTTTCCCCAAAATCCCTCGATATTGAGATACTTTAGGTGCACTTTCCCAAGCCAATACCATGACCCCATCACTACTAGCCACACTAATGGCAGATGATGGATCTAAAATGATTTTTTATGTTACGAGGGAAGAATATTCATGCCCCTCTTCTAGTCACTCAACATCCTGCCATATGCAGAGACAACCAAAATCAGTGACAACGCAACATACCTCCTTGTCTACTTTATGTGACAAACTAGACCATTTCATAAAGTAATGTCCCAAGTTATGGGCATTTAGGAGGTATTTCCCTACCCTACACATCACCCTGAGAAACAAACCCAGACACAGGTGTCATAGTTGTCAAATTTATGCAGGAAACCATCATACTCAGTGTTTCCCACACCTTCCCCAATTCTATGAAACATTGGATTTCATGTGATGATTCAACATTAAGAAATCAATGTTAGTCGAACTACATCCCCAATCCCCAGATAACACCACGCCAAAGGGGGATGATGGATCTAGGTCCATCTTCTGTGTATTTGAGAACAAAACATCGCCTGAGACACAACCAAACACCAGCAAACATGTTAACTCCCACCACCACCATCAGTCAAGATCTAGAAAAAAGACAAAATGGCCTGAAGCCGCATTATCAAAATCACCCAACACGTGCACCCTATGCGATAGACCCAACCACCTGGTAAACCAATGTTGGGAAAGATTTAAGACATCTTTCACTTTTTGGTCCATATTCTATGACCTAACCGCGGTAGACACTTGCACCATCAGTGTCACATCTGATCTCAAGCACACCATATGCGGAATTATTTGTACCTTCCACGTTTTCAAACAACGACAAAAGCATTGAGGCAACCTAACATTGGAAAGACACCTCATGATCATAATAATATCAAGAGGCTGCCAGTACCCAGGAATCCCCCACCTCATGACACTAACTAGGAATCATTGTCTCACACCATGGATGATATTGACACACACACAATTTATTGTGTTAGCACTAGTTCTATGTGCAGTATTTGCATGAGTAACTCTCATAGTTTTGAGACATGTCCTATGTTACAAATATTTTGACATCTTAGAATTCAGCACTAGTCTCACATAAGGGAAGATACATTGGTTCCTAGGACGCTGATAGTATCACAGAAACCTATTCCCACTCACCATCAGTCCACCATTATGGAAATTTTACCACCACCTAATGCTGACAACACGAAACATCACATACGATTCATTTCCTATTATGTAGGAATTGTGATTCATGTTGTTTACTCATCATTTTTTAGTGTCGAGACTGCTAAACCCACCACAACATAGGTACCATCACCAACTGTGCAGGCCCATCCCATCTGCACATTTTCAACATCGCTAGGTTCTATGGAATCAACCACTGAATCATCGCATTGCTCATCTTTCAGCACAGCAAAGATGGAACTCCCCCTCGTGACCTCACACAATCGTTTCAACATTAGATTATCTTTTTCACTCAGAAGAAGACATTCTAGAGGCCATGATGAATCTTGAGTGTCCTTGGGATGCCATGCATCACTACTTTTTCTTCCTACCTAAAAAAACCTGTGTGCCTCTCAATGCACAAATGCACGATGTTTGCACCATAAAGTCAAAGGATTTGTTTCCACTAGGATAGGTAGATTGATTTAAAAATCCCATCCCTACACCAAACGCATTTGAGGAAGGGAACATGTATAATATATCACCTACCATTAAGGTTGATATTTAATTCAAACCTGGTATTTTTGTAGAAATCTCATTAGGGGCAGCATACTCCCCAAACGAGGTAACCTCATACAAAGCCCTATTTCAATAATATAGGGATATCTTCGCATGGACCTATTCTAAGATGCTAGGCATAAATCCCACCATAATGGAGCACCATATTGACACATGGCTTGATGTTCACCCTGTCCAAAAAAAAATGTCAGCTCCAGCCTTCTAAAGCCAAAGTGATTAAGCAAGAAATTGATAAGCTACATAAATTTGGTTTCATCTATCCTATCGCTTACACCTCTTAGATTTCTAACCCTATACCTGTCAGAAAAAATAGGGAACCATTCACATTTGTACTGATTTTCGAGATCTAAATAAAGCTTGTCCCAAGGAAAATTACCCTACACCATTCATTGACCAAGTGATTGACACTTGTGCCAATCACGATGCCCTATCCTTCATGGACAGGTTCTCTGGGAATAATCAAATGTAGATTCACAATACAGATCAACATAAAACTGCCTTCACAACCCCATGGAGCACATTCGTATACTAATTAATGCCCTTTGGTCTTAAAAATGTTGCACCACCTTCCAGTGGTCCATGAATTGTAACTTCCACGATCTGTCTCACCTCACCTATTTGGACGACCTTATTGTATGATCCAAAAAGCGTGACGATCATTTGGAGGACCTTTGCCTAGTATTTCAGATATGTCGACAATACAACCAACACTTGAATCCTCTCAATTGTGTCTTCTATGTCAACCAGGAAGACAACTGGGATTCATTATTTCCCAACAAGGTATTAGAGTTGACCCTCTCAAAGTCTATGCCCTCCAGGAAGTACCTCCTCCAAAAAAATTAAAGTAGTTACAAAGCTTGCAAGGTAAGGTCAATTCACTTTGTACTCAACTACACCACTTGTGTGCATGGCTTCTTGCACCTCCTTTGTTTGGACATTCCCTTCCACTGGGATGAATAGGCACAAAAATCATTTGAAGCCCTAAAACATGCATTATCCCAAGCTTTATTGATTAGCCCACCTGACCACAATAAGGACTACACTCTTTACCTATTAGCATATGGCATTGCCATTGTTGGGGTATTAGTTCAAGAAGGACCTAATAATAGAGAGCACATAATTTATTACATCAACAAGAACCTCTTTGGGCCTGCCTTGAAGTATGAGTTAGCCGAAAAAATGCCTTATACTTAGTACACTTGGTACAAAAGCTTCGGCATTACATTATCCTACAGACACCCACCATAATAGAAAATATCAATCCCATGCAATACTTCCTCACGCATCGTATGATGAACCACAAATATGCCTAATGGGTAGTTATTTTACAAGAATTTGAAATACAATTTTCTTCCCCTAAAATAAAGAAGGTGCTTATCCTTGTCAAGTTCATCACTTATCTCCCCTCATAGACCTAAGGGTCCCTTGTTAATGATTCCTTCCTTGATGAACACCTATTCATTGTATCAATAGATGACCCCTAGTACAGTGACATCCTCCTCTCTCTACAGACTCAAAATTTCAAACCTCAGCATACTCGCGACGGTTGAAGGCGCATTCACCACCACCCCCTATTACCTCCTTATGGGAGACGTCTTTTATCGTTGAGGCATTGACACCATCCTTCGTCGATGCCTTACTCTAGAACAAGCTAAGTAGGTCTTAATTGATTTCCATAGTGGAGCCTGCAGCAACCACTTATCAAGGATAGCCACCACTAAGAAAATTCTTTGTGCCGATTATTTTTAGCCCACCCTATTCCATGACTACATTCAAGTAGTTAAATGATGTGAGCGGTGCCAAAAATACGCTCATAAGACTCGAGCTCCACAATCTCCCCTACACTCGATCATCATTGCAAGCCCCTTCTATAAATGGGGCATATACTTCATGATCTACAACCCTCTGTCTTTAGGTAGCCATATGTACATTATGGTCATCGTTGACTACTTCACCAAGTGGGAGAGGCCATACCCACATATAATAACACTGCTAAAATTGTTGCATGGTTTTTCTTTAACCATGTCATTATGTGGTTTCGTGTTCCCAAGGAGTTGGTCTCAGATCCTGGAAAACACTTTAAGAAACAAATATTTCAGGAACTATCCTAACACCTTGGTTTCTCACATGAGTTTTCTTCACCATACTACCCTCAATCCAACAGCCAGGCAGAAGTTGTCAACAAAGTCCTCAAAATGATGTTGTGGTGTATGGTGAACAACCATAAATCCAATTGGCACCACATGGCATTTTCAGCCTTATGGATGTACCACACAGCGGTCAAATCATCCATGGGATTCACACCCTTCCATTTAGTCTATGGGGTTTAATTTTTTCTCCCCATCGAGTGCGAGATTATGACCTTACACTCAGCCATAGAGCTTCTCACTGGCACCACATCTTTAGAGCAAAGGTTGGTGCAACTAGAACACGTTGAAGAAATTCGACGAGAATGCCTTCAGCATAATGAAGGACACAAAAAATGGACCAAGGCCTCCTTTGACCACACTATCACCCCTCGATCATTCACCGAAGGGGAGTTAGTCCTTTGCTACAATGTTTCCAAAGAATCTTTAGGACTAGGGAAATTTGAGATATTATGGAAGGTCCCATATATTATCAAGCACTGCCTTCGTAAGGGGGCATACATATTAGTAGAGTCAGATAGTACTTTCCTCAAAAATATTGTCAATGGGCTACCTCAAAAGATTATATCCCTAAACATGTATGCACAATGACTTACTTGTATCATGACCACCTCATCATAGATGTACATTAAAATCACTCTCTCATCCTATGTCACATATGGATCACCCACCAACATATCATCATGAGTTCATCGACGGTGCTTCCCTATTGTTGCAAAACCTCGCCACAACATCCTGGGCCATATACTCTCCTCTCTTAACACCCCTTAACCACAATGAGATCTGTATCAGGTCAGCACCAATAATAAAGCATAATACAATGTCATCATAGGCCTTTTGGTTGATGCCCCTCGTCTCGGTATTAGTCACCTACGTGTATTCCTTGATTCCTAGCTTGTTGTCTCGTAGTTGAAAAAAGCCTTCAAAGTATTTGATCCATGCCTTTTTTGGAAATACTTACATGAACAAAGGTTATCTTGTTGTTTTTATCATATTACATTTTCACATATACCAAGAAATAAAAATCATATAGTTGATCACATAGATAATCAAATCCTAGAGTGGCATGTATCACATATATACCATCATCAAGAATCATAAGCCATAGACATAAAATCCATCAAATAAATGCAGAAATACATCACATATATAGGATCTACCTCCCTCTCTAGAGAGACCATCTATCTCCATGCGTTGGTTTTGAGATGGCCTCTCAAGGTCCTCCCAAACCTTGTCATCCCTCCATCGTTGCGGCACAGCTATCGCACCATTTATGCCCAACCACTGAGGATCATTTCCAACCAAGAAGGCCAATGGTCATCTGTGGGGCCCAACATCTGCACGAAAACATAAATGATTTTGGCATCATCATAAATATACAACACATATATGTGTAAAAAAGCACAAAGTTTGGGTTATGATATCGTACATGGCTCTCCTCACACGCTACCCAAGTGCACAGGATGACTGTAACATGAGAAAACAACTCTTGGAATCAATCAGCACTCCAAGAGAAGCAAGTACAAATGAGGTGGCATATGGCCCACTTTGCCTATATATCGCCCTTTTTGTCATCTTCTCGAGCCCTGTACAGGATCTCGGGACCTCCATTCTCAAAATCATCAGAGACATAAGGATCAGGACCACATCATCTTCATCATGGTACCCTTTGTACCATTTCAACCTCAAACTCATTTTTTAGGCCCGGCGCATGCTCAAAGTAACCTTTCAGGTTTGCCTTCTCATGTTCATCGATTCATCTTATTCAACACGTTTCCACTAAGTATATATGTTTTTATCAAGATGTTTTCACTTAGGGTATTGGTTGTTTAAGTTGCAGGTACTTCAGAAGCTTCATGCTAGAATCAGTACCTCGGTGGTCATCGATAGTAAAGGTAAAATTCTCTAGCCAACATAATAGGATTCCTACAAAGCTTTTCATATCCTAACATCGTTTCTCCGAAATGCACCATAGCATCCATCACCTCAACCATGTTTACCAATCCCTCCCCTTGCACATCGTAAGCATCCATGTCAGTCAATAGAACCTTCCCATTCATGGATCACCCCATATTATAGACCCCTCACACCATTGGATCCATGGCCATCCACTCAAGAATGAGATCCATTTCACTTACATGCCTTGAATATTAGCCTCATTCTCCTCTTCTTCACGTATTCATTACCAACCCCACTCCCAGGCCACCTCCTTTATTTTGTGACGGATCAATTCAAACGCACT
The DNA here is from genome assembly GCA_000404065.3 of Pinus taeda. Classification (NCBI taxonomy): domain Eukaryota; kingdom Viridiplantae; phylum Streptophyta; class Pinopsida; order Pinales; family Pinaceae; genus Pinus; species Pinus taeda. The sequence continues at coordinate 104,529 of APFE030644965.1, read as the reverse complement.
ACCGTGTTCTACATTTGGCCTATCATCCCTCCATTTACATAGCCCATTTGCATCACTTCATCTGCCTCATCAACCCCACACCAATACCAACCAATGGGGCCCCCTCCCTCCGCACAAAACCTTGTACCTTCATCATCATGTAGGTCACCATTTTCATGGCACCTATCTTCATGTTTGTACATCCCAAACAACCTTTAAATTATTTTAACAAGTGTACAAAGATTTTTTAGGAAAATGGTTCCCACCCATATTTTCATGTCTCATGCCTGGTGAAAGTCCCAATTCACCCCCGGTTGGAGCTCACTGACCACCACCCCATCCATTGATCATTCATCACACCAGTCAAAACACACTCACACCTACCTTATATGTCTTACCAACTCCATGGATTTTCCTCCAGAGGAATTGTTTGACTGTCACCACTCGCATTATAGATCCAACCTCGAACAGTTGACCATATCCATTCATATTGTCCACTTTCATTATCATGCCTTGTTGATCCATCATACTACAGTCATCTTTCTCCATTATGATTCCCCGAATCAACATTTTGGGTGGTTGATGCCTCTTTCCCGTCGACTTCAAAACACCTTTTCCAGGATTGAGGAAGTACCTTGGATTCTCCCCTCCCTTAAGGGACATTCTTGGGTGGAACAGTGGGAATCACTATCTCACATTCGACACCAACATAAGCTTTAATTTCACGATGGTATCATACTTCGTGGTCATTGCAATTATCTCATTTAATCGAGGAACCATGCATTGCTTAGCACCTCTTTCAGTAGTTCTTACATTGTGATGCATGGAAGGTACCCACAATCGAAGACCCATGCACCCATGAGAACCTCATGCAATAGTGCTTCACTTTTTGATGCATGGGGTCACCTAATCCTGTCTATTTGTTAGAAGCGCCCTTGAGGGCATAAACAGATATCATCATCAGCCACTTCAAACGCTGACTTGACATGAATATTTCCTATATGATTGTAATACTTAGTCACTAGTCATCATAATCAGCATGGGACATTCCTGCCTCATACAGACACTTTTTTCAGAGCATGGTTATCTTTATCCTTAGTCAAGGTTTTCCCGACTCATCTCTGCAACAAGTTATTCTCTCTCACAATAAGTTGATTAAGCTCTCAATTAGAAAAGAAAAATGTGATGTATTTCACCTATACATCTTCTCCTAACCTCATACATCAGGGGGAATTGTTAACACCGAAAAATCATACAAGAATTTGTGCAGTCCAAATGGCACCCAAAGTCGTCTAGCATGGCGTATAGGTGAAGATTTTCCAGCTGAAGACATCATGAAAATTTAAAAAAAATATCTCCAAAGGTCTCATATGTAAAATTGAGCTGTGTGACCTATTTAAAGGCAAAAATTGACAACTGCGTGGCTTTTCCTTCGATAGATGTGTGGTCAAAGAAAAATGTGACTCAGTGAGTTAGGAAAATTTTTAAGAATAGTTTTGGCGTAAATCACATGTAGAAAACCTTTTTCGACACGTTTCGAACCAACTAGTGTAGTTCATTGTCAAGACAAGTTGAGGAGTTAGATCATGGCTGCAAGTTAAATAGGGAGAGCAGATCTTCCAAACAGCTAGGTGTGACCATTAACGGCTATAAAAATGGCTAGATTATATAATAATATTATAATGCTAATTATGGGTTAATAGTAATATAATATTATAGTCAACGTAACTAAT
>APFE030644965.1:80159-102143 GCA_000404065.3 Pinus taeda | reverse complement strand
ATTATTAAGAAGGAAATTAGTTACTTTGACTATAATATTATATTACTATTAACCCATAATTAGCATTATAATATTATTATATAATCTAGCCATTTTTTATCGCTATTAATGGTCACACCTAGCCGTTTGGAAGATCTGCTCTCCCTATTTAACTTGCAGCCATGATCTGACTCCTCAACTTGTCCTCACGATGAACCACACTAGTTGGTTCGAAATGCGTCGACAAAGGTTTTATACATGTGATTTACGCTGAAACTTTTCTTAAAAATGTTATGGATCACAGAAGCCTCAATTCAACAATCGATTTAGGACCACTTCACACACTTGGAAGATGATATTATCTGACATGTTCTAGGACAACCGAATTTGAGCTGCCCTGAAGATAGGCAGCCCCCAAAGGGATCCCCTTGTCCTACTCATGGGTCATTTTTTTATTGATGGATCAAGAGAGGGAAACGAGATTCAAAATTTTGTATAAGCATGTCATTAGAGAACCAAAGACAAGGCAATTCTATGCTAGAAAAATTGTTCTCAAACAATCTTGCATCTCATTGTGAGAATAAGTAGAGCACTATTATGTTGGCAGAGTTTCTTCTTAGCAATCCATCTTTCTAGTGTGAAGAGGATTTCACCATTAAGAGAGCCTTAATACTTCATTGAGAGAGAGGAGAAGCTTGCAAAGAGAGTGAATAAAGGAACCTCCTTGTTGAGGATTTTTTAGCACCATTGCTCAAGGAATTCTCTCCAAGTGTTTAGGATTCATCTATTGCATTCATCCTCCTCCTGTAGTATCACCATCTCTAAGGGAACAGAGGATCTACCTCCCTCTTTGGAGGGACCTATCTCCATGCATTGGTGTTGAGATGGCCTATTAGGGTCCTCCCAAAACTTGTTTTCCTCCATCGTTGCGGCATAGTTGTCGCACCATCTACACCCAACCATTGAGGATCGTTTCCAACCAGGAAGGCCAACGGTCATCTGCAAGGCACAACATCTGCAAAAAAACATAAATGATTTCAGCATTATCATAAATATATACATGTAAAAAAGCACAAATTTGGGGTTAATATCTCTTACGTGGCTCTCCTCGTGCACTTCTGAGGTGCACAAGATGACCGTAACATGAGAAAACAACTTTCAAATCAATCAACACTTTGAGAGCAACAAGTACAAATGAGGTGGCATATGGCCCACTTTTCCTATATATCTCCCTTTTTGTCATCTTCTTGAGCCTCGTACAGGAGTGTTATATACCTAGGGGGGATAATATGGGATACAAAGGGAGGTACCCAAGGGAATAATGTAATAATGGGATGGGCCATAGTAATAAATAAGGTGGTTAACTCGTATCATGTAAGGGACCACAAGTAATTAGTAATAATGTAATGGGCCCATGGTATTAGATAGATGGTATTGAGGGAACCATGGTAATGAGCCATGGTATTATATGTATGAGGCCTATATAGATGCTAGAGACTCCACATTGAGAGGTGTGAAGGAATATTGTATGAACAGGCATATGGCTTGTGGAGTGTTCTCCTTCCTTAAGAAGTGAATGTATGGTGTTGCCCTACCTTAAGGGTTTGATATTAATAAAGAAGCATTTCTATCTATATTCAAATCTTGTTATGGATCTGATACCACTTGTTATAGATCTTGATATAAAAATATATGAAATGATACCAATATACCCAATAACTGCAAATAATCACCAAAAATAACAAGATCTGAATATAGATAGAAATGCTTCTTTATTAATATCAAACCCTTAAGGTAGGGCAACACCTTACATTCACTTCTTAAGGAAGGAGACACTCCACAAGCCATATGCATGTTCATACAATATTCCTTCACACCTCAAATTGTGGAGTCTCTAGCCTCTATATAGGCCTCATACATACATTACCATGGATCATTACCATGGTTCCCTCAATACCATCTATCTAATACCATGGGCCCATTACATTATTACTAATTACTTGTGGTCCCTTACATGATGCGGGCTAACCACCTTATTTATTACTATGGCCCATCCCATTATTACATTATTCCCTTAGGTACCTCCCTTTGTACCCCATATTATCCCCCCTAGGTATATAACAAGGAGCTCAAGAACTCCATTCTCAAAATCGTCGAAGACATAAGGATCAGGACCACATCATCTTCATCATGGTACCCTCTGTACCATTTCAACCCCAAACTCATTTTTTAGGCCTGACGCATGCTCAAAGTACCCTTTTAGGTGTGCGTTCTCATGTTATTCTATTCATCTTATTCAACACATTTCCACTTATATATGTTTTTATCAAGATGTTTTCACTTGGGGTATTGGTTGTCGAATTTGCAGGTACTTCAGAAGCTTCTTGTCAGAATCTGTACCCTGATGGTCATCGGTAGTGAAGGTATAATTCTCCACCCAACATATTGCATATCATGACATCATTTCTCTGAAATGCACCATAGCGTCAATCCTCACGACCACATTTACCAATCCCTCCCCTTGCACATGGTAAACATACATGTCGGTCGAAAGAACCTTCCCATTCATGGATGACCCCATGTTATAGACCCCTCACACCATTGGATCCATGGCCATCCACTCAGGCCCGAGATCTATTTCACTTACATGCCTTGAATATTAGCCACATTCTCGTCTTCTTCACTTATTTCTTACCAACCCCACTCCCAAGCCACCTCCTTTATTTTGTGATAGATCAAGTCAAACGCACTACCGCGTTCTACATTTCGCCTAGCATCCCTCCATTTTTGTAGCCCATTTGCATCACTTCATCTGCCTCATCAACTCCACACCGAGACCAACTAATGGGGCCCCCTCCCTCTGCACAAAACCCTATACCTTCATCATCATGCAGGTCATTGTTTTCATGGGGCACCCGTCTTCGTGTTTGTACATCCCAAACCACCTTTAAATTATTTTAGCAAGTGTACAAAGATTTTTTAGGAAAACAGTTCCCACCCATATTTTCATGTCTCATAACTAGTGACAGTCCCAAGTTGCTCCTAGTTGGAGCTTGCTGACCACCACCCCATCCATTGATCATTTATCACACCAATCAAAACACACTAACACTTACCCTAGATGTCTTATCGACTCCATGGATTTTCCTCCAGAAGAATTATTTGACTGTCACCACTCGCATTACAGCTCCAACCTCCAGCATTTGACAATATCCATTCATATTTTCCACTTTCATTATCATGCCTTGTTGACCCATCATACTACAATCATCTTTCCCATCATGATTCCTCGAATCAGCATTTCAGGTGGTTGATGCCTCTTTCCCGTCGAATTCAACACACCTTTTCCAAGATTGAGGCAGTACCTTGGATGTTACCCTCACTTAAGGGACATTCTTGGGTGGAACAGTTGGAATCACTATCTTTCATTGATGTCATCAGTCCCCCTGACATTTGACACCAACATAAGATTTAATGTCACGGTGGTATCATACTTTGTGGTCGTTGTAGTTCTCTCATTTAGTCGAAGACCCATGCATGGCTTAGCACATCTTTCAGTAGTTCTTACATTGTGATGCATGGGAGGTACCCACAATCAAAGACCCATGCACCCATGAGCACCTCACTCAACAGTGCTTCACTTTTTGATGCATGGGGGCACCTAATCCTATCTATTTGTCAGAAGCGGCCTTGAGGGCATAAATAGATATCCTCATCAACCACTTCAAATGCTGACTTGACAGGAATATTTCCTATATGATTGTAATACTTAGTCACTAGTCATCATAATGAGCATTGGACATGCCTACCTCATATAAACACTTTTTTCAGAGCATGGTTATCTTTATCCTTAGTTAAGATTTTCCCTGACTCATCTCTGCAACAAGTTATTCTCTCTCTCAATAAGTTGATTAGGTTCTCAATCAGAAAAGAAAAATGTGATGTATTTCATCTATACGTCTTCTCGTAACCTCATACATCAGGGGCAACTGTTAACACTAGAAAATCGTACACGCATTTGTACAGTCCAGATGGCACCCAAAGTCGTCCAGCATAGCGTACAGGTGAATATTTTCCAATTGAAGACATCATGAAAAATAAAAATAAAAAAAATCTCAGAAGGTCTCATATGTAAAATTGAGTTGTTGCCTATCTAAATGCCAAAATTGACAACCGCACAACTTTTCCTTTGATATATGTGTGGTCGAAGAAAAATGTGACTCAACAATTTAGGACCACGTCACACACTTGGAAGACGAGATTAGCTGACATGTTCCAGTAAAGAACAACCAAATTGGAGCCACCCTGAAGATACACAGCCCCCAAAGGGATCCCCTTGTCCTACTCATGGGTCATTTTCTCATTGATGGTTCAAGAGAGGGAAAAGGGATTCAAAATTTTGTATAAGCAGGTCATTGGAGAACTAAAGACAAGGCAACACTATGTTGGAAAAATTGTTCCCAAACAATCTTTCATCTCATTGTTGAGAAGAAGTAGAGCACTATTATGCTGGCAGAGTTGCTTCTTAACAATCCATCTTTCTCGTGTGGAGAGGATTTCACCATTGAGAGAGCCTTGATTCTTCATTGAGAGAGAGGAGAAGCTTTCAGAGACAGTGAAGAAAGGAACCTCCTTGTTGAGGAATTTTTAGCACCATTGCTCAAGGAATTCTCTCCAAGTGTTTAGTATTCATATATTGTATTCATATTCTACTTTCAACAATGAATAAAGGGAACCATTTTCCATTATATTATTGACTTGTTTGCTTCATTGCATTATTTATGTGTTTTATTTTCAGTTTTTAGTTTTATGTTATGTATGCATTGTTTCTTACCATTTGCAATGATTTGTTTCTCATGTTTGTCCACTAACAACAACCAATTTGATCTATGATTTATTCACAGGGAACAAACAACAGCCAAGAAGGTGTCTTTTAGTACCCCGCTGCTACAAAAACATCCAAACACAAATTTATCACTGCAAGTGTGCATACAATTGGTCAAGTGCAATTGGTTGAAATTATAGAGAGTATTAACGAGAATGATCAATGTCAATCTATCTTCTTCATTTTTTATTATAGTGACACAATTTGTATATGATCAACATTATGTACATGTGTAAGTTTGAGATGAATTTGATCATTTCAAGTTCATTCACTTTCCATAGTTGGTTGAAAGTATAAAGAGTATTATCAAGAATCATCAATGCCAGTATATCTTCTTTAGTTTTTAATATAGTGACACAATTTGTAGTAGATGATCAAAATTATGTATGTATATCCCTGAGATGAATCTATCATTTCGAATTTACTTAGTTTCCTAAGTTTGTTGAGAGCATAGACATTATTATTTAGAAATATGTTTTAAAAGTTGACATGAGGAATAAATTGAATAGAAATAAAGTAACAAAGTTAAATGATGAAAAAATTACACTGAAATCAATGCATGTTTCAATGATGAAAAGTATATAATGAAATCAATGCATGTGTTGATTTTAGTGTACATGCAAATTTCTATATGCATTGATTTTTGTGTACATGTCAATTTCTACGTATTTATTTTAATGTACATGTCAATTTATATTTCTATTATGATTGTTAGTGCATTGATATTAATGAACATGTCAATTTCTATTTCTATTTAATGTCTAGTTAAGTTTCAATTTCTATGTCAATTTCAATTCAATTTTTATTTCAATGTAATTCTCTATTTATTATTAGTTTCTATTTCTATATCAATTTTTGCACATCGATGTCAATGTACATATCAATTTCTAGATATGTTGATTTTAGTGTACATGTTAGTTTCTAACTCATTGATTTAAGTACACTTGTCAATTTCTATTTTCATCTATATTTCTAACACATTGACTTCAATCTACACGTTAATTTATATTTGTATTTAGTATATAGATACGTAATTGTTGATTTCAGCATATATGTCAATTTCTAATGCGTTGATTTCAGTACGCATTCCAATTTCTATTTCTATTGAATTTATAATGTAATGAATTCATTGTACATATCAATTTCTAGATTGTTGATTTTAGTGTATATGTCATTTATCATGCATTGATTTCAGTATACATGTCACTTTTTATTTCTATTTCAATTTTTAATGCATTGATTTTTGTGTACATGTAAATTTATATTCCCATTCAGGATACATATACATAGTTGTTGATTTCAATGTACATGTTGATTTCTCCTACATTGATTTAAGTGTACTTATCAATTTTAAATTTAGGTGCAATGTCAATTTCTATTCAATAACATTTCTATTTCTAAATGTACATGTCAATTTCTATATGTGTTGATTTTAGGGTACTGTCAATTTCCATTTCAAATTCAATTTTAGTTTTAATTTCCAGTACATGGAATATCTACAAAAGATATGGTCGCACTCTCATGTATAGTATTATTGGTTCTCTCACATCATCTTTAACAATCTATAACATAATCCCGAATCCGGGTGTTTAATTGTCTGATCGGTATGTGGGCAGCTAAATGGGTTGGTGCGTGGCATATTACCACTGCCACTTGGCCTCGCACAATAACGGTCTTTAATTCCTTTGCTCTCAACTTCAATGCTGCATTAATGCAGCTTGTCCCTCCATACCAGCCTGTTCATTCTTCTATCATGGCGCCCCTATCTGGACTCATTTGCGCTCCTCCTCTACGCTCGTGTCACTCCCTTGTTGTCGCAGAGCCGCGCTCTCGGACCAGCCCAGGGAAATGTTGGGCTCTGGATCGCTGGGTGGATTTATCGTCGGGCCTTCAGGTTTCTCACAGCCCTTTCTGCAATTTCAATAGCAGCTCGTCCTCTGTCCTTCCCACTGCCCCTCCGTGTGCTGAAGCTAAGCTACTTTTAGTCCCTTTCTGCCTCCACAATATTGCAGCCTGTTTTGAACCTCCTGTTCTTCCCACTATGCCCAGATTGCGCCAAAGAATGAGTTGCAGGAGGGGAAGTTCCCGGGGGCAAGTTATCCGCCAAGCCTCCTCCTCCACGATGGATTCCTCGTCATTCTCCTCGGACTTCTGCTTTGACCACTATCCTGTTACCAGGAGTGGTCGTGGACGGGATCGTGGGCAGATTAATTTGGCAGCGTGCTCTCTCAATTCTCCATCTAATACAGCTCATCTTCAGATCCCCTATACTCTCAGTAATTTCTCCTTCTTATCCTCTGTCACCATTGAGCTTCGAGAGGTTACTTCTAGTCAGATTGTCGTGACCCTTGGGGTGACTCTGGAGATGAGGGCGGAAGATAGGCATGGCACTACTCAGACTGATAACAAGAAGAGTAAGGCTCCGGGTCCGAGTAAGTGCATTGCAACCCAGGTCATGGATAATCAGGCTGGTTTGAGCGTCCCTACTGGTGGCGGTTCTTCAAGCAAAGAGGGTCATCCCTCTGAGGACGAAGACCTCTACAATTATGGGTGTTGCATCATTGAAGAGCATCCCTCCACCTCTTATGAAGCTTAATCAGGTCTGCGTTCAATGGTTTTTGTTTCTCCGTGGCTCGAAGGTGCTCAATTCCCTCCTATTTTGGTTTTTGTTTCTCCGTGGCTCGAAGGTGCTCAATTCCCTCCTATTTTATCGCCATGATATGCTAAACAGTTCTCATGCTCAGTCCTTTGTTCCTAAGTCAAATTGTCGGTTTCCCCTGCGTGGGCGACATTTTTCTGGCTTTGTATTTTGGTCTGGATTTCCATCACAGCTGTTTTTGAGGTCTGACTTCAGTTTTGATTTGGGCAGCACTCTGTTTTCTTGCCTGGGCCCAGTTATCTTGTTTTGGTTGTTGAATTACCTCTGGTCAGTCTTTAGTTTCAATTACGATAATGGTGTTTTTCTGTTTCTATATACTATTCATGGTCATGTTCCTAGAAGCCCTTCTGGTCGGTCTTCAGTAGGTCTTTTTGGACAGTGTTCAGCTTTGCAATGTGAGCATGCCGCATCTCTAGGCTAGACTTCTCGAGGCTGTGGCCTCTTTGTAAATTTATTTTGTATCAATATAGGAGTAGACAAATTCAGATAAAAAAAAACATAAAATTGCATATGTAACCAGATTATAATAGATATTAAACTATTTTCCATACAATGTTATTACTGCAAGTGTGTATACAATTGGTCAAGTGTAATGTACCATATTCCAAAATTGCATTTCATATCCACCCTTAGTGTTTTCTCATATTGCATATCCCTCCTTTGTGTTTTCTCTTTAATTTTTTTTTTGTGGGGTACAATTATATTACCTTCTAAAGAAGAGTATACATGGAAATGCTAGATGATTTAGGCCAGTATTTCACTAGGAATACACAACCATAACTAGAATTTCACTCTCCATAGGGAGGCATAGGATGACATAGTGTTCAAAAAAACCAAAGATGATTATATGTAGACTGAAAAGCAGGCCAGATTGGTCATGGCAATAAACAATAATACCAAAAGACAATAGAATCATAAGCATAATATAGGACTAAATAAAGGGATCATAATCCATAGTTGTGACCTAGATGGGGTCCTAGTTGTTGCTCGTAGTGCTACTTACCTCGGGCGAAAAGACAAGGTGTTGCTCTATATGGTCTAGTCTCTAATTTAGGTCCTTCATGTGACGATACAAATGATCCATAAACTGAAGGAGGTTTTCCTAATGCTCAAACCAGTCCATTATAATTTTGTCGAGGAGGAATTTCAAATCTCAGTATAAGTCTACAATGTACATGTACTAGTTGAAATGTTCACACGTATGCTCGATATCTAACACCTAGTTTTCCTTCTAATTAAGAACCTCTGTGTCTAAAAGATGGTGTTGATGAGAGGCTCCTTCTCTCTCCATGCAAGTGACCTCATCCTCGATGGATCATGGGGTAAGCTTGTGAAATTAGGCAACAATTTCATCTAGACGATGGTGAATATGCGTGTTTCCCCTCGTGAACTATTCCCACTGTAGTAGGTTGCTCCTATGTGGGCACATGCATGCTAAATGGGCATGCTGAGTGGGCATGGTGGAGGGGCCAATAAAGAAAGGAGAGTAGGCAATCGCGAGAGAAAATGCATAGGAGACAGGCATGGAGAGAAAAACCAAGTGTAGAAGAGTCAAGGTCAAGTGGTCATGTATTCTATAAAACTATTTTTTATATAAAGTAAGAGAAATATTAAAAAAATGATATTATTTAAAAAGACCAAAATATTAATGTTTACTTATGAAAATTAATTTTGATACAAATTTTAATTTAAGTTAATAAACTTATTGTCTTCTTCTTAAAAGTAAACTTAATGCAAAAATTATAAATATCACAATCTAACTATTCAACATTTTTTTTTTCAATGAAGTTTGACAATATAATTTTTGGCAAGATTTTGATTTCTTGTTGTTTAAAATGCATGTGTTGAATGAATAAATGGATTTAGCACCCTGAAAAATCCCTTGGGCACTCATATTCTATAGATTATACAACTCAAACTTATGGTTTTAAGAAATCCTTGCCAACCTTTTGTGTAATATCCTGAATACAAATTTCACTGAAAATTGCTTCAAAAAATCATGTTGTCAATTCCATAAATAATTTACACAGATTGGACCATAAAATTAACGACAAAAACTAGAAATATACCTTGCATCTGAAGAATAAACGAGATAATAATGTAGAATAACTCTAGCTTATTTTATTAAATAAAATAGTACATATAATGCTAGAAATGGGTGAGAGGATAGCTTCCCAAAAATATATGCTAAAAACTATATTCGACCTTCCAAAATAACTGAACTATTGAGTACAACATGTGAATTCTAAATGAATTCACCAAGGGAACAAATGGGTTTTCGCCCACTCTCACTAAATCACCTAAGTGGTTTCGTCCTAGGGCTACTATAGCATAGAACTAAATTCTTCGATCTACACCAAAGGAAAATACTCAAGACCAAGATGGCTTAAATAATCTCCTCCTGCTCCTCCTTTTAAAGGCCCAATAGATAAATCTCCAATCTTCTAGAAGTATTTTATTTCATTATCTTATTATTATTCTAAAATCTCCTCCTTAACTTTATTTTAAGTGGCTTTTAAATTTTATTTTATTTCACTTAAGTCACTTGTAGCATTTTTCCTCCAATTAATTAATTTCCCCTTTTAATTAAAGGACTAATTAAAGTCACTTTTAATATGTGAAAATGGTAAATCACCTTCCATACTTTCTCTAGCAATTGAAAGTGACTCCTCAGCATCTCATCATGTAGATTTTCTTGTTCTCGTTCCAATAAGCTATTACACCAAGGTGTTCCATCAAATATTCCTTCTTGAATAACACCTTAAGCGTAGTTAATTAAGTTATGCTTGATAACAAAGAGAATCACCATAATGCAGTGGAATAAAAAGTGAATGTACTGAACTACTCCTCGTGGCAGAAAATGCCAAGAAAACACCATCAGACCCTATAAAACTCCTTGAAACTCCCTCGAGACTCCTGATGACATAATCTTGCTCATGAGACCTAGCCATCTCGTACCCTGGAAATCCACCCTAATTGTATTATAGAGGAAAATAAAAATGGGGACATTACAAATCCTCTCACCCCAAGATTTCTTGCCCTCAAGCAATTTGTATATGTCCACAACAAAGGCATCTGCAAACTGATTCCAAGATCCCATATGAACCACTAGACCACATCATGCCTCCATGTTCACCAAATATGAATGGATTCCCCAATGCCAAGATTCCAAACAAATCCCTGGCTCACCCTATTATAGGCGAAGATGATCGACCACTCTGGCCAATCATCTTCGCCTATATCCCATGGCTTTAACTCTACTATGTCTCTGGTCATAAACATTGCTCCACCAATAGAATACCAACTCATTACCTCTCTCCAATCCAACCCTTGGCATAGACCAAGGTCAACCCCATTGTGTTGATGTTGTGCTGGAATGTTGATGGGTGGTTGATCCAAGTGGCTCCAAAAAGACTCAGAAGTCAAAGAAAGGCTCAGAAGTCAAAGGTAGCTCCAGAATGCTACGAAAATCAAAGTCTTCAAAATGTCACCAAACCAATACCAAGATGTAATTCTCATCATTATAATTATGGTGGCATAGACGACACTTAAATCTGAATTCGTATGATCAACTTATGGCTCTTTAAAGTTTGACAAGACAAGGAAAAAATAGGCCCACAATGTGCCACATGGCATCCCAGTCAGCAAGTAAGACCCACATGGAATCCCATTGTCCATTGGCACATAGTTCCATCATTGGCTCTTGCCTTGCAAAAAAGACCCAACAAAATAATATTAAAATGCCCACATAAAACAAAATCCATATAAAACAAAACCATTCTTAAAATATTAAAAAATATTCATTTCATGGTTATTAAAAATGGGCATAAAACATTATAAAACAAAAATATCAAAACAAATTAACCATGAACGAATATTAAATAAAGCGTGGAAATTAACCATGAACGAATATTAAATAAAGAGTGGAAAATGATTATTATTACAAACGAATAATAAAATACAAAAATAGTGAAATGAAGTTATATTAAAAACAAGTCACGTGTTATGAAGTCACGAATGGTTATATTAAAGGGCATGGAGTTAATTATGTGGAACCACGAACATGGAGATTTGATACGCCCCCGAAACCACACGTCAACTTAAACGCCGCGGTTTTAAAATAACAAATGTCAATCTTTGTATAATCGACCGCCAGTTGTAACATTACGTAAATTCTAAACCATTGTTAAGGGCATGAAGTTAATTATTTGGAACCACGAACATGGAGATTTGATATGGAGCCAAACCATAGTACGCTGAAACCACACGCCAACGTAACCGCCACGGTTTAAAAATAACAAATGTCAATGTTTATATGACCGACCGCCCGTTGTAACGTTGCGCTAATTCCATAAACCGTTGTTTAGAAAGGGAGTAGTATGCTGAAACCACACGCCAACGTAACCGCCACGGTTTAAAAATAACAAATGTCAATGTTTATATGACCGAGCGCCAGTTGTAACGTTGCGCTAATTCCATAAACCGTTGTTTAGAAAGGGAGTAGGTGGGTTTTGAAACCGACCAGCCTCCACTATTATCACCACACTTCACCAATGAGACAACGACTCAAATGTTTTTGAGCCCACCACCTTCATAATATAAAAATCCACTTCATTTGCTCAGCAACTAGTGGAGGGCGAACGACGGACCTTGCCTAGGAAGTGGAATCTCTTAATGCCAAAAATATGTTTTTAAAGGGCCAGAGATGTCACTGACAGAATTTGTCAAGTTTATAGTCATATTTGCACATTTTCTCGCCTAAAATCCAATCATGCAATCAGAATCTCCATCTAAGCAGCAGAAATTCAACTATCCAGTAACAAAGAATATTTGTAGAGGCTTGTGGAATCAAAAAGATTCCTTTAGAGGTTGATTTTTTACTGAGGCAGAATGATGCCGACTTTGTAGTCATTTTTTATAAAATTTCGTAGGGAGCGCAAAGACGTGCTCATAATCTTCATCTGAATAGCGGATTTTTCGGCCATCAGAAGGAAAGAATCTTTGATAGAATCTTCAAGATTCCCAGGGTTCATAATTTGACGGTGTCAAAAATGGGCAAAATTTATAGTCATTTGATACAATTTCACATCACGAATTCAGCAGTGGTGTTTGTTTCAGCAGTTGAGCTTTTCATTTTTCATCCATCCTTGAAAGTGGAGGTATATGATGCAATTATGTCATGCTTTTCTTCTTATTTGCTTAAATGATACTTTCACTGTTGAGATCCCTAATTACCATTATGTCAAGTGATACTTGTATGCCACATCATGTGAAATTTATTAACTTTTCATGCCATTTAAGTGAGATTTCCTATAGGATGTCTTACAGAGAGACATGCCACTTTTGTTGAGGGAATTTGCCCATATGAGTGAGTTCTTGAGAACATCTCGTCGAGAGACATGCCACTCTGGTTGAGGGTATTTATCCTTGTAATGACTAAGTGTAGGTTTTAACCCCGTATAGAAATTACTTGCATATGAATTTTAAAACACAGAAAATAAACAATGCGAGATCATAACACATAAAACACATATACACAGAGATTTTCCCCTGGATCCCAAAATTGGGACTACTAGCTTAATTTAATATTACGTTCTTTTCAATGTTACAATACATATTTATACATGCCGAAGCCTCTAATACCATGGACCGAAAACCATCGCGTCCAATACCATGGACCAAAAACCATCGTGTCCAAAAAACTTGTGCGAAAATCATGCACAAAACCATAGGTGGGTCCGCCAACCTAACATAGAGTCCAAAACCAAAATTTTTCAGGGCGCTACCCCAGACCCCATAAAGTAGGGTTACGGGTGCCCTTCAAACCCTGTTAACTACGTGGAAAAAATGTAACACAACCCAACATTCTCCCACTTGTTGTTTTTTTTCCACAGGGGGCCACAAGAAAGCTTAGTCATTTCCCAGCCCTGTAATGCCCATTGTCTCTCTACACCAAGAGAACTTCTCAGAGTTCACAGATTTTGTCAATGCATCTACAGTGTTCTTCAAAGTGTCTACCTTTACCAGCAACATCTTTTTGTCTTCTATCATATCCCTCACAAAGTGATACTGAACATCAATGTGCTTTGTCTTTGAATGATATGCAGGTTCTTTGCCAAGAAAATTGCACTTTGGTTGTCACAGTCTATCCTTATAGCTTGTTGTACTAACCTCATACTTGAACACAATCTCCGCAACCAAACTGTTTTCCTTGCTTGCATGAGTGGTTGCCATGTATTATGCCTCTAGAGTTGATAGTGCCACTACAGATTGTTTCTTACTCATCCAACTGACTGCACCTTCAAATAGGTTAAACACATACCCACTTGCAGATCTTCTCTGATCCAGATCTCCAGCCCAGTCTACATCAACAAAGCCACGAATATCCAACACTTTGTCCAATCCTAGTCTTCCTTGGTAGCATAGACCATAATCACTAGTGCCATGCAAATACCTCAAAACCCGCTTCACTGTTGTCCAATGCTCCTTTCCTGGTTTTGACATAAACCTGCTCAATACTCCCACTGAATGTGCAATGCAATGTCTGGTCTAGTACAGACCATTGCATACATCAGGCTAACGACTGCACTTGCTTATGGAACACGGGACATGTCCTCTTCCGCTTCTTGTGTCTTGGGACATTGTTTAGCAGATAACCTCACACCTACAGGAATAGGAACCTTCACTAGTTTATTATCCTGCATATTAAACCTTTGCAGTATTGTCTCGACATACTTACTATGGTTTAACCGGAGCTTCCTCTTTGCCTGATTTCTTTTAATTTCCATGCCCAAAATATATTTTGCAGCGCTAAGAATTTTCATATCGAATTTGGAGGACAATTGGGTCTTCAAATCCTGGATAATTTCTTTGTCATTTCCAACCAGCAACATATCATCCACATACAAAACCAGATAAATAACACGGTCACCAATTAATTTAAAATACACACAGTGATCTGCTTTGCTTCTGGTGAAGCCAAGTCCCTGTATAAATGTACCAAATTTCTAATACCACATCCTTGGTAACTATTTTAACCCACACAAAGACTTCTTTAACTTGCATACCAATGCTTTCTTACCCTTCGTTGCAAAGCCTTCAGGTTGCTTCATGTAGATTTCCTCTTCCAGATCCCCATGAAGAAATGTTGTCTTCACATCCATCTGTTCTACTTCAAAATCAAAAGCAGCAGCAACTGATAAAAGTATTCTAATAGAAGTTATCTTGGCAACAAGAGAAAAAATATCACCAAAATCAATTCGCAGCACTTGGGAATAACCTTTTGATACCAACCGAGCTTTGTATTTCTCCACTTTTCCTTCTGCATTTGTCTTCTTTTTGAACACCCATTTGCTGCCAATGAGTTTCCTTCCAGCCGGCAATTCCACCAGATTCCAAGCCTCATTTTTGTGCAAAGATGCCATTTCATCAACCATGGCCTCTTTCCAAAGTTTTCCATCCTCTGAATCTACTGCTTCCTTCACAGTTCTGGGATCATCGTCAGTAATAAATAAAGCAAAATTTGAACAGAAAGCAGATGGACTATACCTTTCAGGTTGTCTTTTTTCTCGAATTGATTTTCTCAGAGCCGGAGTTTGTGGCTCTTCATCTTCAGATTCCTCCTCTGTTGTAGAATTTGATTCTTCCTCCATTAGCTCAAACTCTATCTTTTCAGGTTCCTTTCGTTGGACTTCATGTTTAATAACATCTTTCACCTCTCTAAACACCACAACTCGGTTGTACACAACCTTCCGTATGACTAAGTCCAAAGCTTATAACCCTTTAAACCATCCTTATACCCAATAAAGATGCACTTTTCAGATTTATTATCCAACTTGGTTCGTTTCTCCTTTGGAACATGTACATATGCATCACATCCAAAAAAACCTCAAATGTGAAAGAGAGGGTTTCTTACCAGTCCATACCTCTTGTGGAGTCTTATCCTCCAACACTGATGAAGGTAACCTATTGACCAGGTAACATGCAGTATCCACCGCCTCTGCCCAGAATTCCTGTCCTAACCCGGCACCACTGAGCATGCTTCTTACCCTTTTCATCAGCGTCTTATTCATTATTTATGCATCTCCATTTTGCTAAGGTGTATATGAAGTAGTCTTTTGTCGTGCTATACCACACTTCTTACAGAATTCCTCAAATTTCTTACTACAAAACTCTCCACCGTTATCTGTCCTCAGCACCTTTATCTTCTTCTCTGTTTGGTTTTCCACTAGAGCCTTAAATTCTTTAAACCTGTCAAAGAATTCAGGTTTCTTCTTAAGGAAATATATCCATATATTCCTTGAGAAGTCATCTATAAATGATACATAGTACACAGACTTACCCAGTGATGGAACCTTCACAGGTCCAAACATATCATTGTGCACAAGTTCTAATATTTGTTTCGCCCTCTTCCTACCAGAGGGGAAACTCACCTGATTCTGCTTTACATATACACAATTTTCACAGAAATCAAAATCCAGAGAGCTATTACTCATACCTTCTACCATACCTTTACCATGAAGTATCTGAAAGCCCTTTTCTCCAATATGTCCAAGCCTTTGATGCCACAACATGGTCTTCTCTTTAGAGACCACTAGATTTTCTACTCCACTTTCAAGAACTACAGAACTATTGCACACATCAATAACAGTGCTACCTTGCAGCTTGTACAGATTTCCAATCCGAACTCCCCGCATCAATACCAGTGCTCCCCGAACCATCTTGTAGGTATCCTTCTCGAACACTGTTTTTACATCTGCATCATCCAACTTGCTAACAGAAATTAGATTTTTTGCTAATGCAGGAATATGTAGAACACCTAGGAGCGTTTTAACCCTTCCACCTTGCAACTTCAACTTTACTTTTCCATGACCAACGATTCTAGCCTTCCTGTCATCCCCCAAGAAGACATCACCACCATCATATTTCTCATACTCGCAGAACCACTCTCTATGGGAGTGAAGTGAAAGGATGCACCTGAGTCAATCAACCATGCCTCATGATCTACATGTGTATTTGAAGAAGCCAAGTACACATCCCCACCTTCATCGGAGGTGGTTTTCGCCTCTACAGAATGAGCCTTATCAGATCCATTTCCTTTGTTAGGAGTTTTAGATTTATAGTCCCTTTTGTAGTGCCCTTCCTTTCCACATTCCAACATACCACCTTTACAGGTTTTCCTGGAGATTTAGATCTCCCACTCAATGACTTATTTTTGTTTCTGTTATGGGTTTGCCCTCGTACAGACAAGGCATCACCATTTTGGCTCTCCATATTTTTCTGTCTCATCTCTTCCGTCAGCAAGGATGAGATTATTTCATCAAAATGCAAGGCAGTTGCATTGCTACCTATTGCAATAACCAGACTATCCCACGAATTTGGTAGAGAACACAACAAACTGATGCACTTATTTTTATCTGAAAATTTAATATCAATAGATGTTAACTGACTTACCACAGTATTAAATGCATTCATATACTCTGTCACCAAGTCTCCATCTTTCATCCTCAGGTTATACAGCTTTTTCCACAAGAACAATTTATTCACTAGAGACTTAGATTGGTACAAAGTCCCTAACTTGTCTTACAAAGCCTTCATCGTAGCTTCCCCTGATACATTCAGCGATACTAAATCTGAGACACACAATCATATTGTGCTATTTTCCTTCCGATCCAACTTCTTCCATTCTTCATCGGACACTCCCGTTGATTTAGTACCCAGATCTACCGCGATCCACTGGTCTTTATCTACCAACAGATCCTCCATATTGAGTTTCCACAACTCAAAACTCTGACCATTAAATTTCTCGATCTCTATCTTTCCACTGTTCGCTATCTTCTTTCACCACCAGAATCGATCTCGCAGATCTCCCACTGAACAAGGTCTACCAGAGGCCCGAACGAAACCCCTTAGCAACAAAGGCGTCCCCTTGAAGCCAAAACAACTATGATACCAAATGTAGGTTTTAACCCCATATAGAAATTACCTGCATACGAATTCTAAAACGCAGAAAATAAACAATGCGAGATCATAACACATAAAACACATATACACAGAGATTTTCTCCTGGATCCCAAATTCCGGGACTACCAGCTTGATTTTCCATTACGTTCCTTTCAATGTTACAATACATATTTATACATGCCGAAGCATCCAATACCATGGACCGAAAACCATCATGTCCAAAAACATGTGCGAAAATCATGCACAAAACCATAGGTGGGTCCGTCCAACCTAACATAGGGTCCAAAACCAAAATTTTCTGGGGCGCTACCCCAGACCCCATAAAGTGGGGTTACGGGTGGCCTTCAAACCTCCTGTTAATTACATGGAAAGAATATAACACAACCCAACACTAAGAACATACCATGTACATCATCATCATTCATAACATTTAATGAAGCAGTCTTCACACTCTTGACACAAGGGCTTGGAGACGTAACCCACATTGGGTGAACTCCGTTATCGATGTATTGTGTTATTGATTTGTTGATCATTATTATGTTTCCTCTTCTTTCAGTATGCACATGTGGTTGTTTTATACTCTTTCATATGAAATTCTGCTAACTGTAGAATTTTGAATAATATAACACTTATTCACAGAGATTATCCTGATTATACACTATTTGCGGAATGCATGCATAATACATAACCTCCTCTACCATTGATCATTAATTTGCGGAATTAAAAAAACAATCGCATGCTCACATTGAAACATCAATCACACATATCAACACAATATGTACTGGGGAAAGCATATAGCTGAAAACCCCCAACTATCTGTATATTATGATGATAGAGAACATGTAACAATACATAGTATAATACTCCTCACAAGTACTCAGTACTATCTCCACCTGCTACACACAAACTAGCTCAAATCTGAACAAGTCACGGGTTCAAATCTCCTCTACTGTTTTCCTACCTCTACTGCACAATCCAAATTTAGAATAGATCTGATCCAAGTTCGAATTCCCTTGGCTTGCACTGCACAATCCTCATTGGCAATCTCAATCAATGATTGTGCAAATCTCATGCACAGCTATAGTCACAACTGATAGTAGTCTCGCCCTTTCACCCACCTCTAACACTTGTCTCCACTGAACTGTCCATGCACTGAGTTAACTGATGTATTCTTTAGTTGATTTATGAGTTAATAATTAGTGAATTATTTAATAATTAATTCACACCATTCATCACTAGTGTATTTGTCAGTTAGACTAAATACAACTAGTTCAACTAAGTCAAACTAAACACAACTTCATCAACTCCTCAATCAACTCCACCAAACTCAATCACTTCAGTTCTAACTGACGTCCATCATGCAATAGATCAACTAACCCATAGGAAAAGCGTATTTCCTTCTGGCAGTTGCATGTGCCACATCCGTAGCTCGAACTGAAGTGCTGCAAGAGGATAAGATAATGTTTATAGTCCAAATATTGTTAAGAGCTAATAATATTCGACTATTCTATTTGTTGACTGGCAATCTAAAAATAGACTCCACCTATATGTCTAAAAATAGAGGTCCATCTATTTTTACCAACATGACCAATCATCCATAAATAGCATCCTGCAACTCATAGACCATGATCCATATGTCTAAAAATAGACTTTGCGCCAAAAATAGCCTGCGGGCCCACTTAGTGAAGGCGACTTCTTTTCACTAAGATCCATCATCTTGTTGCATTTTCAACACTCCCTCTCAACAAGATATGGATTATCTGAAACCCCTATCCTACGTTTGTGGTATTCGAATTTGCTCCTAGTGAGCGCCTTCGTCAAGATATCAGCATCCTGATCCTCCGTGGAACGTATGAAAGTAACATGATTCTCCGCTGCACACATCTCTGATATGATGGACCCTGATGTTGATGTGCTTGGATCTATCATGAAATATTGGATTAGCCGAGAGTTTAATGCAACTCTGGTTATCACAATAAATCATAGTAGGCTCCAAGTGTGACCCGAACAACCCGACCAGGATCTTCCTCATCCGTATAGCCTCGCATGCAACCAAACTTGCTGCCATATACTCGGCCTCTATTGAACTGAGTGCCATGGATCTCTCTTCCTGCTGTACCAAGAAACTGTTGTCGACCCGATATTGAAGATCCCTCCAGATGTGCTCTTTCTGTCTGTTGGGCTCCCTGCCCAATCCGCATTCGTGAAGCCACATAGCTTCACCTCATCCTCATGTCTGTACCACAATCCATATCCCGATGTGCCTCTGAGATAATGCAATACATGCTTGTCTGCCTTCCAGAAGAGCTTGGTTGGCTTAACCATAGCTTGTGAAAGTTGGTTAACAGCATAGCATATATCGGGTCGTGTATTGACCAGATACATAAGCGACCCCACCAACTATCGATAAACAGTGGCATCCACTACCTCCACTAAAGTAGCATCCTCCTTCCTCCAACCTCCAAGAAGAGGAGTATCAACAGACTTGCAGCCATGCATGTTGAACTTCTCCAATATCTCCCAAGCATAGTTACCCTGAGAAACAAATAGTCCATCACTGCGTTGCTTCACTTTGTAGATCCATCTCAAACCCACCACTAATTTCCCCTCCAGTCTTGGGACAATCTCCCATGCACTGTTTCTGACAATCGAATCATACTCTTCCACCATGGCATCTACCCATGCGGGATCCTCCACAATTTCCTCGAAAGAGGATGGCTCAGTCATGACACATTTGCTCACAAGGGCCACATATCTAGTGTATCGATCAGGTAACTGTCTCTATCTGCGTTGTTTTGTAAGTGGTCCTACAACCTTCTCTGCATCTTGAGACAGTCACTCAGCTTCTGTAGTGCGCTTTTGCCCTCTAATGGTTGGCGCTGCATGAGTAGTCTCTTCCACTCCATGAACTTCATCTTGTGGCTTATCCACATCCTGAAGCTCATCCTTAGGAACTAATAGCTCCTCATCTACATGTAAGTGTGGCTCCCTCTCAAGCGAACACTTCATGGCTTTCTCCTCTTGAAATTTGATATCCCGTCGCACAACAGTCTTGCAATTGTCTGGCGAATACACACGATAGTTGTGGGGCGTATCAGTGTACCCCACAAATATCCCAACCTTTGCGGTCGGCTCCAGCTTCTTCCTGGCATCCTTCGTCGTATGCATGTAAACAGGAGAACCAAAAATCCTCAAATGGGAAATATCAGGCCTCTTACCAGAATAAGCCTCCTCCGGTGTACTCATACCAAGTATCTTGTGAGGACAACGATTCTGCACATATACTAAAGTATTGCATGCCTCCGCCTACAAGTGAAGGGGTAGGCCCTGATCATGCAACATCGCCCATGCAGCACCCACGATCATTATGTTCTTCTGCTCAGCAACCCCATTCTGCTGTGGGTTATGGGGAGCTATGAGCTCTCTTCGAATCTCTTCTGCGCTGCAGAAGTCCTTGAACTTTCCAGAGATGAATTCACCACCATTGTCGCTCCTAAGAGCCTTCACCTTCTTCCCCGATTCCTTCTTGACCATTGCTTTGAATTCACAGAACTTTGAATATGTCTCACTCTTCTTCTGCATGAAGAATATCCAGCACTTTCGAGAGAAATCATCAACAAAGATCACATAGTACTTGTGCTTTGCTGTCGAAGCTACTGAGAAAGGTCCACACACATCTGTGTGAATTCTCTCAAGGATCGTCGTGACGCGACTATCCTTCTCGTGAAAGGTGGCTTTCACAAATTTTCCCAAAGTACACCCCTTGCACTGATCTAACTACGCAAGAGTGCCTTTAGGAAGCCCAGTAGAAATCTGCTGCAATATCTTCAAAGCTCCATGGTGAAGGTGGCCCAATCTCTGGTGCCACAGCTCGCCATCATCTCGGCTCACCACTCTTGCCTTGCATGCCATTGTTGCACAGCCATCTACATGCAATTGATAAAGGTTCTTGACTCGAACCCCTATCTTTCGAGTTTCTCCAGTTGTCTTACTATGCAGGAAAGTCTTTCCCTGGCTGAAGACAACATCATATCCCTTATCTTCTAACATTGTCACAGAGATAAGATTCTTCTTCAATCTTGGAACATGCATCACTTCCTTCAATACGAAGGGTTTACTAGACTCCCTCTCAAAGGAAATGGTACCGATACCGATCGCACTGTATTTACCATCATTGCCCATCTCGATGTACACTCTAAGATCTTTCTCATCCAGATTAGAAAACAAATCTGTAGGAATTTACAGGGTAAGTTCCTCAGACAGAACACCAAAGGACACTGCTCACAAACAAATCACAGATCAATACACCAGTATTTTTGATGTGGTTAAAACCCTCAAAGAGGGAAACAGTCCACAGCCTGAGCCAATAAGGCCACTTCAGGAAATTTATTAATTAAAGAATGAAATTTTACATAAGCTTCTCACATGAACAGTTAACCTACAAATGACCCTCCATGCTCTTTAAATAGAGATCATGGACCAATCGGGTGTTAAGCCA
>APFE030644965.1:47245-67439 GCA_000404065.3 Pinus taeda | reverse complement strand
TCCATCTATTTTTACCAACATGACCAATCATCCATAAATAGCATCCTGCAACTAATAGACCATGATCCATATGTCTAAAAATAGACATAGTCTAAAAATAGACTTTGCGCCAAAAATAGCCTGCGGGCCCACTTAGTGAAGGCGACTTCTTTTCACTAAGCTCCATCATCTTGTTGCATTTTCAACACTAACATCACAGAAGTAAAAGATCTTGGATAATTCTAGTAGGAAGAGATTTGGATCAATGATTGACCTACATCGTGATGATAATTGGATCATGTAGTATCCCTTATCTCTAAGGGCCCATGTTGTACTATGCTCCTAACTAATAATGACACTCCATCAATAGGATACCAACCCATGATCTCCCCCCAATCCATCTCGTAGGAAGGATTGAATGCATGAATTATCGCTCATGGAACATCTTATTTGTTGACATTGGTCCATGCTCAACTTATATTGTTCTACCCGGGCAATCATCAAGATCTGTTTAGGAAATCATGCCCCTTTCTCTATAATGGAAAAAAGTGGGCATATCATGTTGTAAGCCCTAACTATGTACTCCTAAAGAGGGATGCTACCGATAAGTACTATAGCTCTGCTTTTTTCCACTACATCTATTTGCACTTCATCAATGGGTAGACACAAAGATGGATGCTCGTACGATTGGAAACTCCACGCTCCTCAAGTCTACCAATCTCCTACAAAACTATCCTATTAGATCCCAACACCTGCTAACGACAAGCGTCTGAAAGTACTATAACCATGTTGGTTGTTTGTGCATCTATCTACTCCTCGTTAATGGATGGCCCAAACAACGATCGCTCATCCTCCTCCATCACGGGCTTACCATGAGCCACCAGATTACTCTCCAAAAATGGCTTATCACACACACGGTGCATATCATCCTCCTAATCTACCTCGCATTCCTCTATGTGCTCTCCATCTTTGATCATCAATCACTCACCATTATTCACCATCAAACATGGTTGCATATCTAGGTTGTTGGCAATAACTTTGCATGATTGCTCAAGCCCCTCAGAGGCATCTGCATAAGAATCCATGGACTCAAATATAAAAGAAGAATCCTCATCTAGAAAGTCAGAAGGAATCTTCTCCTAATCTACCTTTGTAATATCCATACTGTCATTCAAACATGAGTGGTTCGGTCCCCTAGGTTCCTTGCAGATGAAGCAAATACCTTTCCTCCTCGATTAATTTTTATTGCATGTTTGATACCTTGCATCTTGTTCTTCACCACCAACTCTCATCCTCATCAGCTCCTTCCTAGTTAGCTTCCTCCTGAATTTTTAAATTTTGCTTAACGACCACTCGACTATTTCATAAGCAACAAGTGAGACAGATTGTTCCTCCCTCCAAATGGTCAACAACCTAGGTTGAAACATCTTGCAAATGTCATCATGGTTACCCATAACCCCAACCATGTTTTCTAAGATCTTGAGCCTCTTCTCAATGGGAAGACCCAAGATACATAGATCCTGAAGATTCTCTTCTATTAGCTAGAAAACTTTCCCCATAATATTATTATTATAAGGAAGCATAGGTGAATTGATTCCAATAATCTCACTTAGATAGGAAGACACTACAAGTTTAACTCCTTCACAAGGGTACTCTAGGAATCTAGATTGGATCAAGGTTGGCTTTGTTGGTTTGAGTGCCCAATTTAGAATCCTCAAACTTGATTGGTTCACTTTAGAAAGGTGTGAACCCAATTTCTCCAGAGTAAGGAAATTTTTTGCAGTCATCCTCAAGTTCTTCAAATTTGACCCAAGTGCAAAGAGTCAATTCTCTACTCCAACTCTTTCTGCAAATCCCTTTTCTTCTCCAGTTGTAGGATGGCATGTACCCCCTTTGAAAAGGGTTTGTTGTTTCATTTTTCTCTTTGATCCAAGGAAGCATTACAGCCCCAAGCACCAAGTGTAAGTGATTTCTCGAACTATTGTTAGTATTAACTTCTTTTGAAGTCATTAAAGGTGTTTCTAAGTTTTTCTAAAGTCTACTCAAATCCTATCAATTTGTAGCAAGGGCTACAATGTTGTACAAAATTTGACTCAAGACTCAAACCCAAATTCTCAAGTTAACAATGGTTAGACACTATGCAAACCATCCACTGACACATGTTTTGCCTCATTCTTGAATAAAAGATCTATTCTTAGCAGCAACAACAATATACTCACATCGGCACTCTTCACTCGACACAATAATCTTCATAGCAATTGTGTTGAACTTTCCTTTAAATATGAGTTTTCTTGTAAGGTGTTTCATCAAGATATCTAAAAGCTCACTAAAGAACTTGGTAAACAAATTATGCAAGTGCCTTCCAAAAAAAAAAAAATCTACTTACTAGTGTTATACTATTCAGCCCTATATAAAATTTCCTTATAGGAATATCTCTATTATGCCAATAATTTCTAAGTGTGTTTTGATGTATTGTTGTGGGGATCTTTTTTCAAACAGTTGGATGACTAAAATAGTTGTTGGTGATTTCCATAATTTGGTTTTCATGATAATTAATGCAATGATTCAACATGTGCCCAATAAAATTCAAGAAACTCATACTATTGATATCAAACTCAAAAATTATTACTGATATATGACAAATGCACCCACAAAATAGTCTTTTCTTGCTTGAATTATGAGTACACAGTGAGCAGTCAAGGAAGATTGAACCTGGTAAATACGTTGTCCAGCAAGAGAGATAGCCACCCTCTGAAATTGTACAACATTGGATCCTCTAGTGTATTACATGAAATATAGGTGGCAATCCCACAATATCCAATACATAAGCTAATATAAATAGTGGCCCTTCAACAATGATGAAATGGAGGAATACGTACAACAATTTTGAACACAAATTTGCAAAGGCAACTTCTGATATTTATTAGAGTAATTTCTGAGATTACTACTTGGATAAAAACAACAGAAAGAGCCTTCAAATCAAGAATAGCACACAACCTCCCTTCAAACTGTTGTTATACGACCCCTCTAAAATTGAGAAGATAGCTACATCCAAACAAAAGACTCGGCCTCCATGAGAATCGACTATTGGAGACAATTGAAGGCAAATACAATCAATGGTAAATTACTAATTCAGCCTCTCATAAACATTACTAATCAATGGTAAATTACTAATGCTACAGGCATGTAAAAATTAGGTCTTGAACATAACACTAGTGGTTGCAATTTGATTTCTTTGATGCCAAAATTGCAGCACGATCTCCCCAAGAAATGGCTAGATGACTCAATGAATTGTTTTCCTTCATCCTTTCAAACAGAGATGGAGTGATGGCAGATGGTTCGATCCTCTTTAGAAACTTAAGCTATGCTACAACAATTTGGCCCAGTGATTAAAATATCACTGCAAATGGTTTGATCCTTCTCCTTATATATGTCGACCTCTAATTAATGGGTTATAAAAAATGTGCAGGGCTTGGTACTAAAACCCTCAAGCAAAGTTAGTCTCTCCTTCTTCAATGCAAAAAATAACCTTGAAATATGTTGTTGATGTCAAACAATTCTGGATAGTATGTGTCAGCAGAACCCTCAATCCCTTGAAGAAAAAACCGTAACCCCAAACTGTACTACTAGATTTGACCTTTTCAAATTTAATCTTAATTTGGCTTCCCTAAATAACATTTTTCCCCACGACTTCATAAAATTAAAGAGTCGGACCTTTCTTAATAGTTTGGCCAAAATGATAATATCAAAATTTTCTCACGACCCTTTTAAAATTATAATTTGCCAAATAAAATAATGTGGCCAGTAAAATTTCGTCCCTTTTTCTTGCTCTTAAATATTAAATAAAGATTTGGCCCCTTTTTAAAAAATAAATAATTTGGCTACACCCCTTTAACCAAATAATTTAGCTTTAAATAAATATATGAGCCAAAAATATTATTTGTACTCTTAAAAAGAATTCCACAAAATGGAGGTCAACATGGTTGGATCATTTGTAGAATAATAATTTGACATTAATGAACTAATTAGGGTGTTATAGAGAACCATCGAAATTGTTGGGATTCTATCTAGGGTGATTATCATGATCATCGAAAACTAGTTTCTCCTAAAATCTTTGATCTTCTTCGAAGTTGATCTTTAATAAACCCTTAGGCTGGAAGGATGCACAATTATGGTATCACTGTAATATCCTGAATACAAATTTCACTTAAAATTGCTTCAGAAAATCATGTCGTCAATTCCATAAATAATTTATACAAATTGAGCCATAAAATTAACGACAAAAACTGGAAATATAACTTGAAATTGAAGAATAAATGAGATAATCATGCAAAAGAACTCGACTTTATTTTATTAAATAAAATAGTATATATAATGTTGGAAATAGCTAAAAGGATGGTCTCCCAAAAATATATGCTACAAACTATATCAGTCCTCGAAAAATAATTGCACTATTGAATACAACCTGTGATTTCTAAATGAATTCACCAAGGGGAGAAATGGGTTCTTGTTCACTCTCATTGAATCACTCAAGGGGTTTCTTCCTAGGGCTACTATAGAAAAGAACTGAATTCTCCTGTCTATACCAAAGACAAATACTCAAGACCAATATGTGCTCGAATGATCCCCTCCTCCTCCTTTTAAAGGCCCAATAGGTAGATCTTCAATCTTCTAGAAGTATTTTATTTTATTATTATTCTAAAATCTTCTCCTTGACTTTATCTTAGGTGACTTTTTAATTTAATTTTATTTCACTTAAGTCAATTTTATCATTTTTCCCGCAATTTATTATTTTCCCCTTTTAATTAAATGGCTAATTAAAGTCATTTTTAATCTCAAAAAATGGTAAATCACCCACCATACTTTCTCTAGACACTGAAAGTGACTCCTAACATCCCATCCTATAGATATTCTCATTATGATTCCAACGAGATATTACATCAAGTTGTTCCATCAGATATTCCTTTATGAATGCCACCTTAAGCATAATTAATTAAGTTATGCTCGATAATAACGAGAATCGCCATAATGCAATGGAACCAAAAGCAAATATATTGAACTGCTCTCGGTGGTAGAAAATGCCAAGCAAACACCATCAGACCTCATAAAACTCCTCAAAACTCCCCCGAGACCCCAAATGACATAATCCTGCTCCCAAGACCTTGTCATCGTGTGCCCTAGAAATCCACCCTGGTTGTACTATAGAGGAAAATAACAATGGTGACATTACATTTTGGCAAGATTGAATTGAAAATATGCATGGAAAAGGGAAAATATGTCAAATAATTAGATTATGCAAAAATAAATTATCATATGCATATAAATCAAACAACTTCTATTGCAAGTTGTAATGTAGAGGACATTTGCACTATGTTCTCCCATTAAATTCAAAATAGGGAGTTAAAAATATGCAAATTCTAATTGTGTAAAATTCATTTTCAAATTAATCAAGTGAAACCCATTTCAAATTATAATGATGTAAAGCAAGCTTCACTACCATCTTGCTATTATCTTACAAGGCACCATATTTGATTATCTTAATTGATAGAGATGAAGCAATTGTACTAGTGTGAATTCAAAATGCACTGATTCATTCATTAATTTTTTTTTTTTGTATGAGGAGGAATCAACAACTGAGTTGGTCTCGTACTTGCATGATACGGGGTCGATTTTGACCACTACCGCTATAACCTCTAGGTGAAACCACACATACCTCCAAGCATGGCCTACACAATAAATAAGGGGTATTTGAACCTTGAAACTCATACTTTCTATAAGACTTCATATCATGATCATCATCAGACTTTTGGCAAGATTGACTTTAAAATATGCTTAGAAAAGGGAAAAAATGTTAAATAATTAGATTATGGGAAAATAAATTAGCATGTGGATATAAATCTAACAACTTCTACTGCGGATTGTAAAGTAGACGACATTTGTGCTATGTTCTCCCAAGAAATTCAAAATGGGTAGTCCAAAATATGCAAATTCTAATTGTGTGGAACTCATTTTCAAATTAATCAAGTGAAATCCATTTTCAATTTATAATTATGTAGAACAATCTTTTCACTACCATCATGTTATTATCTCAAATGACACCATATTTGATTGTCTTGATTGATAGAGATGGAGTGATTGTATTATTGTGAATTCAAAATGTGTTAATTTATTCATTTTTTTATGTATCTAGAGGAATCGACCACTGGGTTAATATCATACTAGCATTATATGGGATCGATTATGACCGTTACCACTATAACCTCTAGGTGAAACTATACATTCCGCCAAGCATGGCCCACACAATGAATCAAAAGGATCGGAACCTCGAACCTCATGCTTGTTGTAAGGCATCATATCACGGTCATTGCTAGGCTTTTGGAAAGATTGAATTTAAAATATGTATGGGAAAGGGAAAAAATGTCAAATAATTAGACTATGTGAAAATAAATGAGCATGTGCATATAAATCAATAAAAATTTACTACAAATTGTAAAGTATAGGACATTTGTGCTATGTTCTCCCTTGAAAATAGGGAGTTTGAAACATGCAAATTCTAATTGTGAAACTATTTTTCAAATTAGTCAAGTGAAACCCATTTCAAATTATAATGATGTAGCGTAATATTTTCACTATGCTATTAGCTCACATGACATCATATTTGATTATCTTGATTGATAGAGATGGAGCGATTGTAATGCTTTGAATTCAAAATGCACTAATTTATTCAATAGCTTTTTATTTTTTATATTTTGTATCTAGGGGTATAGACAACTATGTCAACTCGTAATTATGTGACATGCGGTTGATTCTGACCACTAACATTACAACCTCCAAGTGAAACCATATGTGCCCCCAAGCATGGCCCACACGGTAAATCAGGGGAATTTGAACCTTGTGTTATCACTGTAAAACTTCCTTAAAAAATTTGGACAACTTACATGGTTTCTCAATTCTTGTATCAGTCATGGTCAAGTCATTTTTATGTTTTAGAGTCTAATTCATAGGGTTAGAGTCTCATGTCCATCTTCAAATAAAGTTTGACAGCCTCATTCCATGTCCTAGAAGCCTCACCATGTGTTTAGAAGTTATATCTCACATAATTTTGGAGAAATTTTGAAACTAGCTATGAATCCACGTTTTCGTAGTGCAGACAGTGTAAAAATCCTATTTTGTGCTACGAAATCAGTGTTTTCGTAGCGCGCTACGAAACCCCTGAAGCAGCCTGTTTTAGCAGAAAAACTGTTTTTACTAGTTAACTTCCAGAAGCTTTCCTGAGCAGATGAGGACTCAATTTTACAAATTTAAAGAGGCTTTTCTTCCTGACATGATCAACTACAAAAACCTCTTTCATTTTCTTCAAATCCATTCTGAGGTGGGAGGAATTTATGGTTAAACCTGCTCTACGAAACTGCTGAAAGTCAAGCTTGGTCTTCTGGTTTTAGAAGTCTTTTTCAAGATCAATGTCTGGTCATGAAAAGGTATTTTGGAATTCTAAAGGAGGTTTCCCTTCATCAGCTCTCTAGATACAATAACCATCTCACTTTCTTCATAAGTGTTTTCAGTTGGGAGATAATAATCTTTCTTTGAAACCCAAAATTCAGATAACGGATTTTGCCTGTTTGGAACGTGTTTTGCAAGGATAGATTCTAGACAGCTGGAGAAGTATTTTAAAAAACCAAGAGAGTTTTTTGTTCTAGACATCATGGAATACAAAAACCGCCTTCATTTTCGAAAAATGTGTCATGGATGAGGAGATAAAGGCTCTTTCCCACGTGCCATTTTCAGGGATCCTAAACCTAAAAACAGGGAAACATGTTCCCTAATTTCTAGGGTTTGTCTTCAGCAGTCAGATGACCACGTGGGAGGCTTCATCAAATTCGACTTCTTGAGGATGAAAGTTGTCAAAGAATGCTTTAAATACTTAGATAAGGTTGTTGTAATCATGTTAAGGAGTTACACTCCTAGTTGTATTAGGTCTCTAGGACTGCTAGTTAGGTGTCATTTGCATTTAATAGTTAGTTTTAAGTATCAATAGGTGTCATAGTAGGATGAATTCGAATTCCCCTCATGCTTGAGGAGGAATATAAGTTATGTAAAGAGATCTATATATAGAATAAGATGTAATGTACAAAAGGTTGGAAGTTGATGTAAAAAAGCTCTGTTGTTAAGCTTATGTAAAGACTCTGTTTCTTTTGGTAATACAGTATTGGCTTTTGCTGCTCAAGAATCATAGAGACTTCAATGTATGAATTCCTCTTGTTGTCTTTTCATGTTTTCTATAGTATTATAAGTTTTTGATTACTTAGAAATCACTTGCAGTGTTCTAATTTCCTTCATATACTCATAGGTTGTCCTGTTGTGTTTGATGTACTCTATTTATATTGAAATTTGAATGCCTTGATTTCATTGCAAAGCGAATTCTATTGTTAATGCTAAATGACATATGACTCCATAAGCCCAATGGATGCTTATTAATTTTGATTTCACCAGCCTCATTCATATTTGTTTCACAAAGAGTTAGCCATCTTAATCATAATCATAAAACCTTTAATCCTTTGAGAGAGCCCTCTCGGGCTAAGGAGGCTAAGCCTTAGTTAAAAGATTGGTTTGAAACAGTTACTTGAAGTCTTCCTGGTCTGCAGCCTTCCAGGGCTTGATTTTGAGATAACACCTTGAACCTCATATTTTCTATAAGACTTCATATCATGGTCATCGCCAATCGAGTTGTCCCTTTGAGGGAATTAATTTAATTTAATATTCATGTAAATTCAATTAACTAATATAATCAAAATTTATTTTAAGACCAAATTGCATTTTTTTAGTGGTAAAATCTAACTCTTCTATGCTTTTGCCTTCTTCATCAAAATTTGATCATACAATCTTTGGTGATTTTTTTATTGCTTGAAATACGTTTTTAAATGCATAATAGATGACCTCAAGAAAACCTCCAAAACACTTAATCTATATAAATTTAACAACCCAAATTTACCATTCCAACAATTTTGTATTATATTTTGAATAAAACTTATAAAAAAATATATTTAAAAATCACAAGAAAACATAACATAATTAAACTACTTGTTTTTTTCACTCAACTTGTATAATTTTTTAAGGCGTAGTCTAACTTATAGACGAAATGACCTTTGTCACGACCTTTTTTTCTCATTAATTTTAATAAAAATCTGACAGATGTTTTGAAAAACTTGAGTTTAAATTGTTTAATGTGCATAATTGGAGTGCCTTAGGGGTTTTTCATACTGTTGAATCCATTTATGCATTTAAAAATGCATTTTAAACAACAAAAATTCATGAAATTGTTTTGCCGGATTTTGGTGAATTCCGTTGAAAAAGGCTATTTCATCTATAAGTTAGACTACGCCATTTTTTAATGTAAATATTTTTTATCTTCTCAAATAATAATAAATAATTATATATATTTATATACACACCCTTTATATTTAAATATTCATATACATATTAGCATAATTTGTTTTTGGAATGTCTACTTATCAAAAGTTTTTGGAAAGTTTTCTGGTTTATTTTCTGATCTAATTTGTCTAGAATTCGAGAGCGATTCATTGAAATAACAAGTTTGACGAGTAAACTCATCATAATCAAAGTGCCCCCAAGGGTTTTTGAGGATGTTTAATCCATACATGCAGTCAAAAAATTAGTTTAAACAACACAAATTAAGATTTGATCACAATTGTTTTTGCTAAATTCCAAACAGAAAACCGTCGGAATTCCAAAAAGTTTGATAAGTAGACACTCCCATTTTTTTTTTTAATTTCAAAATTCTTTATGCAGTAATGGAAAAAAAGGACCAATATCCTAATCTTCTTTCAATTTTAGCAAATAACCAAGACCAATCTTCCTTCTTGTAGCAGTTAGGTTTCAGATGAAAACCCATATATTTAATACTTGCATCCATCGATAATAAGTGAAGTGGGAAAACATTCCTAATATTCTGCAATTCGTGACCAACCAAGACCAGAAATAGAGGATTTCCCATCATTAACAACCATTCCTGTAGCTTTTCCAAACATATCAATAATCTCAGATAATTTGGAAACATTTCTACAAGATGTATAAATTGCAAAGAATTTTCTATTGCAAATGAAATCTAACTGAAATCAAGAGACATAAAATTCTTCTACTATTTTGTAAAAACGAAAACACACGATAGAAACACATGCAATAACTTGTAACCATCAAAACATAAGGAACACAATGATTTTACAGGGGAACCTAACTGGGAAAAACCCCTTTGTTGCTTTGCATTAATTTAAATGATAAAGAGAAACAATTACAATGTCTTGCTTCAACTTTGAAGCACACCTTGCATTGCAAAATTGTTCACCTGCTTCCTGACCTGCTCTAGCCAACACTTAGCCAATTCAAGCCTCATCCAACGTCTTATTTCCTTGCGCAAATCCAAGGGAAACTGGTCACATGCTTATTTCCAAAGCAACGTACACTCAACAATATACAATTATAAATACAAATGTGCCTTTTCCATCCACTCAACTAGGAAAGTTGAATTCCATGCATGAATGGGTCTATTTTTAGCTAATTGACTAGTTAACTGAAAGATCAGTAAATTAACAACAGTCATAACTACTCAACTGACCTTCAACTGACTCAACTAATGACTAGATCTCAGTTAGCTGAGTTCAACTAACAATAACTCAACTAGATAGCTAAATTTTAGTAATCAACTCATGTACAACTCTACTTCTAGCCTATAACTCAAATTTACTAACTTAACAAGGAGACAAAGCCATGTTGTTCCAGCTAACTACAATCCAATTCATCCTGATCATGTGGAGAATCTAACTTCTCTATTTGAATAAGGGACAAGTCAAATGAAGCCTTTTCTAGCTACAATTTCAACACTCCCTATACATTCGATTTGGTCTCGATCCGGAAGGAGATGGAAATGACAGAATTGGCGCGACCATGCCCTGACATAGGGTAGGCCTTCTGTAGTACACCTAGGTCCAGGTCGCAATATTGGTTCGTTTCCCCTACATCTCCTTGTCTATAATCGGCTAGAAACCCCCATTCTTTCACTTCATGCTTACCTGCCGAAATGGTGACTGAACTATCGTTTTCGGTATCACGCTATAGGGTTTGGTCTCTGCCTATGTCGGTTACTCCAGATTACGGCGGCAGCTGGCGTAACCCCTGGGGCATCAATGGAGAACGACCTTATAGATTATTCGGATGACCCCATTGAGGACATCTCCATTTTCAGCAGGCAAACCAATTCTGAGGCATATTTCCTGTTCAGCAGGGAACTCACCGAGGTTAACACTCCACTTCCATCGCTCTCAGGACAGCCCAGCATCGTTATCGACCTATCGGAAGTACTTGTTACCTAGCTGGCATCCGCTGCACCCCCCCGATGTCGATCCCTCATCATTTTGGCTCTAGAATAGGTGGCTCCGAATAGGTGACTAGATCATCCAGCATATCCTGCCTCCATCCTTTGGCGGCTTCTCATTTCCCATCTCAGTCCCCGCACAACGAAGCTTCGACCTATTCTACTCACACTACCCCACCTTTGGAGTCTGAACAGCCCTCTAGTAGCTATACAAACGTCCCTCCCCTCCCAGACAACTTCCCTATTTGCCCTGCTCCATCATATCCAAACCCTAACCCTAACCCTAACCCTACCTCTCCCAACCCTAATCTTGAGAAAACCCTTGAGGGGGCAGAGGACGCGAAGCCTACTCTTGGGAAGAAGTAAATGTGTGTCAAACCTAGGACACAGGAAGTATTCAATGATTGGGAAGAATACTTTTAGTGGCAAGACACCATGGATATGACAATGACGATTCTGGTTGGCAGGGTCAGGGGCAGGAACTACACTACAACGAGACTTAAGAAGTGGGTTGTGAAAATTTGGGGCTATCACCTGGCTGATCTTCCTATTGTACAAACTTTTGTCTGTCAATGGTTTGCCCTGCGTTTCGCATGAGCTAAACACACCAACTGGGTCTTATCCTCCTTTTGGAAAATCAAACAGGCTCTGGTTAGGTTAAGGAGATGGAGTCCGCTATTTGATCCAGACAGAGAACAACTTGGGGCGAGGCCAATATGAGTTCGTCTCCCTGGTCTACCTCTCCATTTCTGGACCAAGGATATCTTCAGAAGAATTGGAAATTCTTTGGGTACATACCTCGACTACAACAGATCCTATCTCTCTACAGGGGTCATGGCCTATGCAAGACTACAGGTTCACCTGGACATTAGAGGGGGATTACAAGAAAAAGTCACTCTTCGTTGGAGGAACTATAACTGAATCCAGATTCTGGACTATGAGGGGGTCCCCTTTCGTTGCAGGGTGTTATGAAACCAGCGCCAAGAAAGATAGAAAAGATAGATCAACGCCTTAGAATGCAGCCTCTTCAAGGGGGAAACCTCCTTTACATTACATAAATGAACAATTCTTGGATGATTCAAATGACAAAACCTCCTTTCTATATATAGGAGTCTAAGGAGTCACAATATAACCCAGCGACCTAACAATAATAATGTAAACCACAAAATAATAATATAGAGGATTCTAGGCACAGTAATAACAATATGGGGACAATAGGGGCACAAAAATATTAATAAGGGGTATAAATACAATAGTAATGGGGTAATCACTAGTATTATAGGGACCCAACATAGGCACTATCACAAGGTTGGACACCTCTATAAGGACTTCCCTCTCCTTGCGAAATCAAAGATGGGCAACAAAGGGAAGACCTCATTATCGGGGGGAGCTCAAACACAGGCGGAGCACTCAGATGGGGCTGATAAGATGGACACTGGTGCAGTTGGATCCAGGCTTGCCTCATCGACAACGAAGAAGTGCAGGAAAGCACCTCTTCGACCACCTTCACCTCCATTGACCAGGTCTAAGGCGGCCTCTGGAGTCGCACTATCTTCGGGTATGTCCAATCCTATCCCTTTCTCTGCATCCATCAATTATACATCTACACATAAGGAAAAATTTAAGGAATCTAGGAAGGACCAGGACAAGCCTCATCCCTATCTAAGCCACCCGGTATGCCCCCTCAATTCTCATGTACCCGTTCCCTCTCAGATTTCCCCCACAACCTTAATGGAGACATCAAAAGAATCAATCCCTGGATCTGACCCTACTCCCCAACGATATCATCTCAGATCACATACCTGATCACCAATGCCAGATGTTATTGGCATTGGACTTATCCCTTCCTCCTCCACTCTGAAACTCCCCCGAGGCAGACCTTCCTCCCTATCAAAAGCTAAACCAAAGGCAAGTATTGAGGTGCCCTCCACAAAACAGCTTTCACTCGATAGGGTCCTTAGAGGACAGAGCCCTCTTCAGGAGTCTCCCCCATGAAGGTTCTCTCCTTCAATTGTAGAGGGATTGCTAGTCGTGAGAAAATCTAGTGCTAAGGAGGCTTCTCCAGAAGGAGCTAATTAATCTAGTCTTCCTACAGGAAACATTGGGTGCGACTGTTATCATTTCCCCTATAATGGAATCTATGCTTACAGGATGGAATTTCCAGGCCATTGATGTAAATGGCTGCTCGGGGAGCATTTCCCTGGGATATAACCCTCGTACAATTAATATAATGGGCACTTCGAGGGGTATAGGGTTCATAGGGGTGGACATATACTCTACAGAGTTGGGAACTAAGATTAGAATGATAAATATATATGGGCTCTGCCATCATAGAGATAACTTCTGGGAAAGGATTTTGGCAACCAACATATTTCAATCTGATAATATTAATCTAGGAGGAGACCTAAATTTCTCCCTAGTCTACTCGGAGTCTTGGGGTCACCATGCTCAAGCCGACCCCTTAGTAGGTTTCTTTGAGCAGCTCCTTGATTTACATAATCTCATTGATATCCCATCTGCCAAACTAGCCCCAACCTAGAGGAACAAAAGAAGTAGGGAGGACAACTTTTCCAGGAGACTGGACCAATTCCTCATCAAGGAACAATTTCTGGAGTAGGGTTTCACTTATTGCCAGTGGGTGGGATCCAGCAGACTCTCAAACCATCTGCCAATTTACCTTGAAATCCAAGGCAATATTAGCAAACCTCGAGCACATTTCAAATTCAACTCTACATGGTTGAAAGATAACTCCTACATACGCCTCTTCTTCGACTCTTGGAAGGCTCACCCACCGGAAAGAAGAGGGAACATCACTGAAGGGTTTGTGGCCAACCTGAAGGAATTGAAGAAGTTATCCAAGATTTGGGCTCACAACAAGAGGTGTGCTGAAGAGAATCTGTTAAATGAGATCGAATTGGAGATAGCCAACCTAGAGGACAACAATGGAGGCACCTTCCCTTCAAATGATCTCAAGGACAAGCTCACTGAATTAACAGTCAAAAGAGGAAGCATTCTCAACGAGAGGGAGGAAACATGGAGATTGCGGAGTAGAGCTATTTCGCTGAAGGAAGGAAATGATAATTCCAAATTTTTCCACAAATTTGTTAATGGAAGGAAGGTCATTAATACCATATGGAAACTGACAAATGAGCAAGGAGTTGAGGTAGATACCTTCCCTCACTTTGCCTCCATGGCCAGCTCTCACTTCAAGCAGGTCTATCAAATCCCCCCTAATGCTACCTTAGGAGAGGTCATTAGAGTAGCACAAATGTTCCCTTGGTTCATTGAACATGAGAATGCTGTGGAGCTTAACAGAGAAGTCGCTTTAGGGGAGCTAGAGGCTACTCTGAAATGGTTTAAGAAGGACAAGGGTCCTGGTCCACATTGGTGATCTGTAGAATTCTACCTGTCTTTTTTTTTTACATTCTTGGACATGATCTGCTCAAGGTCATCGAGGAATGCAGGAATATTGGACATATGCATGGGGCTATAAACTCCACCTTCATCGCCCTCATCCCCAAATCTGACGATCCATCATCCTTCAATGATTTTCGACCCATCTCCCTGTGCAACTGCTTATACAAAGCCATATCCAAAATCATTTCAAATCGCCTCTGCCCCATCCTATCCAACCACATATCATCTGAACAATTTTCCTTCCTACAAGATCGTCAGATTCATGAATCCATAGGCATAGATCAGGAAGTATTGCACTCCATTCAGACCAGGAAGATCAAAGGTATGATCCTCAAAGCTGATCTCTCAAAAGCCTTCAACAAGGTAAGTTGGCTTTATCTTAGAATGCTTCTTACCCATTTAGGATTTCCCGTGGGATTCATTAAATGGATCATGTGTTACATTACCAACATATCCTTTAGTGTACTGATAAATGCGGCTACATCTCCCTTCTTTGGCTTTGAAAGAGGTCTGAGATAAGGGTGCCCACTAGCTCCTCTACTCTTTCTCCTAGTCATGGAAGGACTAAGCAAACTGATCAAGAATATGCACCATAGAGGCAGACTCTTGGGAATTAGGATATCAGACGGATATACTATAACACACCTCCTTTTCGTGGAAGATGTAGTAATGTTCCTAAATGGAGGGATAGGTGACCTCACCACCATCCAGCACACCATCAATCTTTTCAAAACTACCACAGGAATGATCATTAATAACTCTAAGTCAGCCATAATGATATCAAAATGCTCCCCCCACGAGATACACTTTGTGATACAAAGGTTCCCTTTCACCCTAACCCAGATAGATGGAGGCCTCTGATACTTGGGATACAGACTAAAACTGCTTGGATATAAAATTGTGGACTGGATATGGTTGGTCTCCAAGCTTGAGAAAAGACTCAATATATGGTATCATAAGCATCTCTCCAGAGCCAGAAGATTGGTGCTCATCAAAGCAGTTCTGGAGGCTACCCCTGTATATTGGATGTCCCTTGCATGGATCACAAGAGGCATTCTCAACCGAATACAAAACCTGTGTTGCATATTCCTGTGGAAAGGAAAACAAACAGGAAGGATATATGCATGGGCAAGATGGGATCTTCTGTCTATCCCTAATAAATGGGGTGGGTGGAGTATAAAGAAATTGGGGGATTTCTCCTTAGCACTTGCGGCCAAGCTAGGGTGGCAATTAGTCACCACTAACAATCTTTGGACCAAAATTGCAGTCGCTAAATATATTGCACCTTTAAGTCCACTAGACTAGCTAAGACAAACAAGCTGGAACAAAACTGGGGTCTCAAATATACGGAAAGCGGTTCTAAACTCAATGCCTCTCATTTTGGACGGCCTAACTTGGAGAATATCTGATGGGACATCCGTAAGAATAGGTCGTGACCCTTGGATAGGATGTGGGAATGCACACCAGCTACCTGAAGGCTTACTCTAGAACCTTAACGAGAAAGGAATCACACACATAGTGCACATTGCGGACTAGGAGAGATCAACCTTCCTGCACCAAGCTTGGAAGATGGCCCATAGCTTGCTCCTTCCTTTACAGTGGCACCACGCTTGGAAGACAGTCCATAGCTTGCTCCTTCCTTTACAGTGGCACCAAGATTGGAGTAATTTCACTACAGCTCTCATGGAATCTCACATTCAACTAAGAGAAGGGGAAGATGAGATCACATGGGCCACTGCAAAAAATGGTCGGTACTCCACAAAAGAGGGGTATCTACAACTGGCCAATTGACACAAGCCACAACACATAGAAACATGGTGGAAAGGAATGTGGAAGCCCAAATCACCCCCCGAACAAGATTACTCATGTGGTCCATATTGAAGAATAAGGTGCTGACGGGAGACAACTTGAACAGAAGAGGGCTATATGGACCTTACTGGTGCTACCTCTACAAGGATAACATTGAATCTTTGGATCACCTCTTCCTATCCTGTCCCATCACAATTGATCTTTGGAACTCCATTATATCTCACACACTCTCATCCATCAATTGGAGGGGTCAGACCACCAAGGAGGTATGAGAAAATTGGTGGTCATCTGTAACACCACCCAAAGCTAGGAACCTCCCCCTACTCATTAGTTGGGAAATCTGGATTGCCAGAAACCGCACTATCTTTCAGGACACCGCCCCCTAATGGCCATCCATCATAGCCATAATTATAGCCGACTACAGTTCACTACCCAAGGACAAGTTCGCCCCTCCACCTGGAACCATCATCCCCGAGTCCATTAATCACTCACATCCCTAGGCATATTTTGATGGATCCACACAAGAAACAGGATGTGGAGGTGGGGTTGTTCTATATATTTCAGATACACATTTATATCATATTCAAATGAGACTTGGAAATGGCACAAACAACTTTTCTTAACTCATCATTGCCAAATACCTCATTCAATTTGCAATTGAAAAAGACTGTCATAATCTGCAAGCTTTTGGTGACTCGAAAATTGTCTGCAACTAGATTAATAAAACATCAACATGTCATGCATTCACATTGTGACATATATTGGATGAGGTGCATAGATACATTATATATTTTGACAAAAAAAATTGTCACCATATTTACAAGGAACAGAATTCCATCGTTGACAAACTTTCCAAAACGGCAGCGATCAGGCCATGCAACGTTTGGATGATTCAGGAGTACCGGGGAGGTGAACAGTTCCATTACTACCACCGTCCATATATGGACTAGACAGATCAGGCTCAACGGGAGCCTGAAATCATTTGATAATTGATCGTTTTATTTCTATTTATATTTACTATGTTTATACATAATCAGTGCATGTCCTCAGAAGTACTCTCTGGGTAGAGTAACAAATTTTGAAGTTTATCTATACAACACTATTTAAGGATTGTCTCCCTACGTGGAGAACATATTTTTGGCTCTTAAATTTTGGACTGGAACACAACCACTATATTTTTCATATGCTCATAGCATCTACAACATGTAATTTTCCTATTAATGAAAATT
Organism: Pinus taeda; assembly: GCA_000404065.3. NCBI lineage: Eukaryota > Viridiplantae > Streptophyta > Pinopsida > Pinales > Pinaceae > Pinus > Pinus taeda. Next base: position 49,619 of record APFE030644965.1, on the reverse strand, counting down.
ACCATTTTTCCAAGGGGAAAAAAATTCAATACCCCCTCTTAGCAAGAAAAGGGATCTGCACCACCCCAAACCTACTCTTGTAGGAATGTACTGTAACAAAAATCCCTCTCATTGTTTTTGTTTCTACTGCAAAAATTGCAACTAAGAAGCATCCAAAATAATGAACCAATTGTATCTGTGTGCTACAACTCTATCCTGAGTCTCTAACTACTACTAGCATACAATTGTCGCCCAAAATCTAACTACATCAACGAACATTGACCTTTTGTCTACTTAATATTGTCGGCCCATGTAGCAAGGGTAATGATCCATGAGAAGAGTATACCGTAACTATTATCACTCAGGTTGTCCCTAGGCTCCTAATAGGGATACGGCCGACGTAACCACAAACCAATCTTTGGATTGCAGGTTCTAGCCCACCTGCAATTGGAGAGGGCTCTCTCTTTATGATTCAACTTTTGTTGATGATTTTAGGCTAGCTTTCTGGCATCAAGGGAGTGTTGTTTGTGATTGGATGGAAGGTAGGATTCTCGGACAAAGAGGCAAGGTAAGGTGTGATAAGTTTCGAACCATTGGGCATGGAGTCACGGATTGAGGCTTTCTTGCATTTTCTTGGTCACAAGGGGATACGGAGTGGGATATCTACAGAGGATACAATTATCAATCAGCTGAAAGTATGGTAGGAAAATCAGGGATGAAAGGCAAAGGAGAATCATTTCATCATGCTGAAATAAGAGGAGAAATGGATGAATGGGATCTAGGAGCAATTAAGAATTCCTAAACATGCATTCATATGTAAAAGAAACAGCGTAAACAAGATCATTTAAGTATACATGCTCATAGCTATTTCTGAAGAAAACATCGAGAAATGCAGAAATTGAACTTAAGGTGTAATGGAACAAATCTTAAGCTATTCTTTTTTCCTGCAATTTAGAAGGCGGAACAGTGGTAAAAAACATAAAGTAAACAGAGGAGAGAAACACTTATTGAATCATGTAGAAGCACAGGAATTCCGTAATCATTCCTTGGCCAAGAGAAAACATCAAGTAGTTTCGCAATCCATGCTTTCAGCAATCTTTGATTATGGAAATTATGACAGTTACAGTGCGAGTCTCTGCTCGGAGAAAATGCTGGAAAGGAGACTGACCAACTACTACTACCAACCAACCAACCCCTCACAACATTGTTCAGGGTGGTATTTATAAGCAAAATATCGAAAAGACATCATTACAACTGACCTAAACAGGTCTGCTAGAAGACTCTTCAAAAATCTAAGTGTCGCTAGAATTGAATGCAAGTAAATCTTTTTGGCTGCGCTAGGGGCAGCTGAATCAGAAAAGGTGACAATGTGGCCCTTGGGGGCTAGATGCAGTGCTGCTGGAATGATTGTGCTTTGGGAACTGCAGTTCCGCTCTAGTGTGAATTAAATGTGCAATAATTATGATTTCAGAGCTTCAAGTGGCTTCGCCCTCTTTCTATGAATCTGCTGGAAGGTATTAAATGTTCTCCTGCTTCAGGCCACTACTCAATATTTTCACTGATACTCTTTGCCGCTACATTGATGGCTTCCGCCGTCGACTGATACTCTTTGCCGCTACATTGATGGCTTCCGCCGTCGACTGATACTCTTTGACACGCTTGATGCCTGATGATTTGATCTGATACACTTTAAACTCTGTCATTGATCTGCTGCTGTCTTTAAACCAGATCACTTTGGCACGATCAGGCGATTTTCGGGATTTTCGGCGCACAAGGGGCTAAGAAATCAAAAGATTCCCCGAAGATTCCTCGAAACGGCCTGTTTCTCGCTCTATTTCTTGTTCTGAAGCTCCGAAGTGCGATTTTTCTTCCTGCGTGAAGTTTCGACTTTCTGGCTGCTGACGTCAGCATGACATCGCCTGTACGGCGGATGATGTCAGTTGTGGTGGGTCCCTGGTACAGAGTGACATGGTGAGGTGTTGATACTGGAGGTAATGCGATGAATTAGCTCTGATGCGATCGCAATATCGCATCGGCGGGGAACGGAGGGTGCTTCATTTGGCGCTTGCGACCGCCGACCGCCGATATCGTGATATCGCGTCGGGTGGTGACGGATGGGTCATTACTTGCATGGAGAGGAAAGTGCGATCTTGCGATGCGATCTGGCTTTAAGGTTCTCTGGAGTGTAAGTTTTGGTCGGAAAGAGCAAGTAGGCGGGTGCGAAGGGCATTTTGAGGTTTCAGAAGGGGTCCGATTACCTGAGAGGGATTTTATACTCTGGAAGGAGTCCATTGTATCTGGGAGATGGTTTGAAGGTCAAGGGTTCTTGCTAAGTTTCAGGTAAACTGAGCAATTCCCGGGGGGGCTTATGGTTATTTTTCAACCAGGGGGAGGG